>VWZT01011608.1:232300-261998 GCA_013397055.1 Pachycephala philippinensis
GGCCGGGGGCCGTGCGGGGCAGGGTGCGGGGAGGTGAGCGGCCCGGAGCCCTGCGCTGCAGTTGTGTGTTGTGCTCGCGGTTTCCCGGCCGGCAGCGGCCGGGTCGGTCCGCCCGTTCTGAGGGAGCGCTGCGGCCGTGGCTCCCCCGCTCGGGGCCGGTCGTGGCTGCCTGNTCTGCTGTGTGTCTGGTCCGGCGAGCCTTGCCTGTGTTATGGTAATGGCCGTAAAAACTGTTATTAGCAAAACTTTTAATGTGCTGCAGTGACTCCTTTTGTTTGTAAGCCAGCGTACAATACAGGCGGGAGCAAAGGAATGAAATTATGTTGCTACTGAGGAAGTGATGTTTTGGTAGCCTTGCTTTCCTGGGAGAATCCTTGTTGTTTGCTCTCTCTTTTTCTTCTTCCCCCTGATTGAAGCAAGGGAGATCTAAGTTACTCCTGTTCCAGAAATGGGCAACTTGATCTGTGCCTGGCCGAGTTCTTTGTCGCAGTCCGGTAATTCCACGAGGCAGGGATCACGGAATGGACACGCATCTCAGCAAGGGCATCCTCTTCATGGATGTTATCCATAATAGCAGGAAACAGCACCAAAAGCCGCGTTTGGCCAGAGCCCATCTGTTGGGGAAAAGTCAGGGGCTGTGGCATGGCAGAAATCGGGCCTTTCTGTGTTGCCAGGGTTGTGCTGCACCTGCCGAGCGTTATCGGGCCCTGTGGACTTTGTCTCAGGTGGAAGGAAGTGGCTGGTTGCTGGGGAAGGTGCAGCGCTGGTGTAACTTTGCTTTCCTGTTGGCTCTGTGTCTGTGAATGATCTACGGAGTGCAGCCCCGCGTGGAGCGGAGCCGAGCGGCCGGGCAGGAGCACGTGGGGCGGGGAGCGCAGCAGCACAGCTCCGGGACCGGGCCTCGCCTCGGCAGCGCTGGGGCCAGAGCCGACAGAGCAGCTGAACAGAGCTCGCTCCTCTGCTGGGATCACTGGGTGACCCAGCTCAAGTCATTTAACTGCCTCATTCTTTAAAGAGCTGCTTGTGTAAGGGGTGAGGGACTGTCCAGGCACCTGCTGACCTCCTGTACCTGTCTTCTAGTGATGCCCGTGGACCTGTGACTCTGAAAAAGGGCAGCACAGTTTCATTGTGTGTATCTCAGCCTTAAGTCCTTGGTGTGCTTGCACGTGCTGCAAAGTGCAAATGCACTGGAGGAAATGACAGCTCTCGAGTAAGTGAAAAGGGGAGAGAAGCCTGTTGAGCTTGAGCAGTGCTTGAAGTGGGATAGAATCCACTGGAATCCATCGTGTGCTGTCCTGGTCTTGCTCACTTGACAGTCCCTCAGCTTCTGCTTCAGTGTTTCATTGAGCTCTTGAAGGACTTTTTAAAGCTCTCATGGGGTTTGTGCAGGTCAGTCTCTCACCACAATTGTAGCAGTGTTCTAGATCAGGCTGTTTGCTCTCAGACATGAAACTAATGATATGTTGGGGCTGGAGGGTCTGTGTGGATGGCACTGCAGGAACCAGTTGTTATGTGTGTTAGTAGCTGTTTCTTACTCAGGAGTGCACCCCTTATTCACCGTGGGTTTAGAAACCCATCCTAGGAACCAGATTCCTTCAGAAAGAACTCTGGAGATGCTTTGAGATCTGAAAACTGAAAATTATGAACTGCCTAGAAAGCCTTGGCTTTAACCTAGACACTTCCCAATGCCTGAAGTGGCGTAACAGGAATTCCCTTAGTGCCCAGGGTGTGAGGTGACAGGACCTGCAGCTCAGATCCACCACAGTTTCTCTGCTCCCAGAGGTGCAGGTTCCCTATGGAGTTAACTGTGACAGGAGTTTGCAGCAGGAGTGCAGCCAGAGCTCTCAGAGCCAGCAGCAGTTTGATTTGTGATGGCTGAGACTCTCTCTTCACTTTGAAAACATTGTGGGCTGGCTGCAGGGGGATTGGAGAGCAAGTGCACTTCTGCAGGAGCAGTTATGTGAAGAGCATAATGCTTTTAAAGCAACATAGCCCACTTATCTGTGCCTCTCATCCTTCATGTGCACTTAACTGATGTGAAAAAATGATTTAAGGTATTTCTAGCGTCCAGGGAGCCTGTAATAGGATCAGGGCTGGTATCCCAGTTGCCCCTAGCAACATCTAGAACTAATAAAAAGCATTAATTGCAGCATTAATTACTTATAATTGTTTCATGTTTCAGGTCTAATGATTAGCCTTTTTAAAATCCTGATTTCTAACTGCAGTGCTTCTGTGGAGCTCTTAATGCAAATGGCTGGTTAGACTTCATGAAGTGATGATTAACTTCAGGCAGCCATGCTCAGATATTCAGAAAAAGCTATTTTATTCAGCAGGTGTTTAATATTTCCTGGAAATCGAAGCTGTTGCATTTGTTTCTCATGGGGATTGCTAGAAGGGGAGATATTTGCATGTCCCAAACTGCTTTTTCAAATGTTCTGTCTTCAGCTGATTCGCTGCACGTTTTTTTGTTGTCCACTGTGTGGATTCTGGTCAGCTTTGCTGCTCCTGCATTTTGTCAGCTGGAAGCTGACTGGATTTTTGGGTCCTGTACATTACTGCTAGCAGAGACAAATATTTCATAAAAGATCATTTAAAATCATTCATGAGCAAACAAATCACTGCTGCAGACCTGTCCTGGTCGGGGTTGCCTTTGACCTCTGCTGCCACCTGGCACTGAGGATGAGAAACTTGCCATGTGCTGTGGCTGGTTTTTGACTCTGGGTATAAATAGCAGCAGTTCCTGGCAAAAGTTCATGATTTTCATGTGCCTTTGGTATCAGGGGCCTTAGCTTTGCATGGGGATAAACCTGGGAGCTGGGAATTTTGTCTGGGACAAGGATCATAGTGTATATCCCCATAAATCTCAGGGCTGTGACCTGTGGTTTCCCATTCCTTAAAGAGGAGCCTCTTTTGTTATGAACTTGGATTTGTATTCGGTTTCTTGTTGAAATGCAGGGTTAAGAAGAATTCTTTGGTGTTCAGGGGTGCAGGAAAAAATAGCACATCCCTTCCCTTAAGTATTTCAAGTTGAGGGTAGGC
Source organism: Pachycephala philippinensis (assembly GCA_013397055.1). Taxonomy (NCBI): domain Eukaryota; kingdom Metazoa; phylum Chordata; class Aves; order Passeriformes; genus Pachycephala; species Pachycephala philippinensis. Next base: position 235,340 of record VWZT01011608.1, read on the forward strand.
TCCCATCTCTCCAGATGGAATACCTGTCTTAGATTCCTTGTGTTTCCTCCAGCTCCGTGTGGCTGTAGGAAGGTCACTTGATCTGTGTCCTGGCTTTGCCTTTTAAGAAAAGCTGAGGAGAGGAGCAGCCCGTGTTGTGGGGGAGGCTGTTGTGTGTGAGAGCTGCCCCACGAGGGTGTGGGGGTGCTGGGGTGGTGTGGATCACAGTGATGTGACCTCTCCGGTCAGGTTGGAGTGTGCTGTGCCACTCCTCATAGCCCTTGTTCTGCACACAAGTGTCTCCCTGCTCGTTCACCGTGAGTGGCTCTCAGTGAGCCTTTGCTGTTCCCTCCCAGCGCAGGTGAATACAGGGCACCCTCCCCACTGTTGTTTGCTGTCCTCCCTCTCTGGGTGCTTCTGCGACTTCTCTCCAAGCCGAGCCTTGGGCACAAAGGACTCCACTGCTTTTTGCTTTTCTGCCTGAGCCTAGTCCAGCTCTTGTTTTGGGAAGCTGTTTGTCAAGGTCTTGTGGCTGTGCCCAGCAAACATCCTGTGAGCGGAGCTGCTGCTGCTCCCCAGATACCTGGGGACCTGTTTGGTCTTTGCTGCTCTTGGCTCCTGGCTCTTGCAGCCCTATCAGTGTGTTTGATGTAAACCTCCCTGCTCTGTCTCCTTGAAAATTCAAGCCTGTTTTTTGTCTCCTGTGCAGAGTGTATTGGAAGCCCTCGGTTAGTTTAGTCTCTGTTTTGTGGAAATTGATAGAGATGCCAGGCATCTGACTCAGGTGGCTGCTTTTAAATTTTCATTTATAAGCTCTACATGTAGTGGCCACTAAACTGTGTAGCCCATAGCAAGGGCTGCATTGGCTTCCTTGTGTAGAAGCAAACACAAAATGCTAAGTATTGGATGTATTTTTTCTGAAATTCTGGAAAATAATTTGTTCTGTTCTCCAGCCTGAGTGAAAATGCAGAAAGATTGAAAGATGGTAAAACATTTCAAATCCAGATTTTCATAATGTGTTGATAGGTTATAGAGGTAATAACAGCTGCTTGGCCTGTACTGTGGGGGTACTGGTAAAGTGGTGCAGAAGCAGTTTTTGAAGTTTGCTGAAGTATCTGAAGGACTTTTCTGGGAAAGTGGGGTAAAAGCTCTCTTGCCTCCCTCTGCAGTAGAGGATTCACAGGGAGACACTAACTTGGGTGAGGAAACTATAAATAATGAAACAACTGGAGCAGGGAGGTAATAAGATATAAAGTGCAGTATGGAGCTTGATAACCTGATAGGGTTAATGTTAATTACAAACTGTTCATTACTGCAGAGCAGGAGCACTCAGGGCCCTGCCTGAGTCCATGAGAGCAGTGCTGAGGGTTGCTGGGGGTCAGTGTTTGTGTCCCTCTGAGCTTCTTGATGATTTCCAAAACATCTGTTAAAAAAACTCTACAGGTTGGCTAAGCTGATGCTTTTATTGTAAAGCTCTGAGTGTGGAAATAAATAGGAACTGTTCTGAATCCTGCATTGGTCCAAAGGCTGCTGCAGGAGCTGTGCTAGGCCGGGGTTGGGCTGCTGAGTGGGAGAAAACACACAGAACCAACAATCAGTGTGGCAGCTCCAGCTGCGAGGGGGGACTGAGCTCTTGTAGGAACAGCACTGGTGCTGGTTACACTGAAAGCAGTTTTTATCTCGGAGATAAAAGACAGCCTGGTGTTGGTGGTATTTCTTGTTCCAGAGCACTAGCTTAGCTCTACATCAACCAGCTTTTTCAGCCCTTTATTTAAGTCACAGTTTATCCTTTTGCAAATAGGAGACTGCTGGTCTTAAACATTCTAAGGTTGTGGAGTGGCTTCACTGGTGGTTTTCATTCTCAGAGGAGCCTGTTTCTTGGGCTCAAAGCCCATGTTCATTGGGCTGTGAAAAGGTGGTGTTGCTTGAGGGGTATCTCTTGCTGTTCTAGTCTTTCAGTGCTGCTGTTTGAAGCAGAAATTGCTGCAGAGCACTTGCCTTTAATTAGTTAAGTACAGAGACTTCCCTGTTGGCTTCTTTTTAAAGTAAGTGCCACCCAGTTTGAGATCTTGCTGGCCTGGCTCCTACCTGTCTCGGGGTGTTTGCAGCTCCTGAGTCACGCTGTCTGAGCTCCTGGCTCTGGGTGGTGTTGGGTTTGATGGGGGTGCTCCAGGCTGGCCGGGGAGAGGACTGGGGAGGCTGTGGAGTCTGGTGGCCAAGTGACACCCTGGTGATCCAGAGTGTGTGATGCAAGGGCTGGCAGGCTGCTGTGGCTTCACAGCTCCCTCCTGTAAGCTCAGCCCCAGGGATGCTGCTGACCTGCATGACCTGTGCTCTGCAGCTGGAACAGCTGGAACCACGTGCTGCAGCAGGACCTGGCAGGAGGTCCCTCCCTTGTGGATGTTCTGCCTCCTTCATCTTGTGTGAAGCACAAAGAAGCTGCAGTTAGATAATGCAGTGCCACGTGCCAATTCAGCTTTCGATGAAAATATGCCTCATGCCAAGGGTGGGTTATGTAAGTCCTTACGTCTGTTTCAGTGCAGCAATTTTTCTTATTTTAATCTTAACGGTAGGGCCTCCAGTTCCTTAGGTTTTTGTTAACTCCTGTTCTTATGCCTCCTATAAGGCAGAGCATGTGCTACCAGTTATTTTTAGCGTGGAAAATTTTAAGAGCCCACGTGGTCCCATTTAGTTTGAACCATGCCAGCCTGTCCAGTTCTCTTTCACCCAGATAGTATTTATTTCCCGAGTGCTGCTTCAGTAACTACAGGGTTTGTCAGGAGGCATCCTGGCCTTGCTGTTGAAGCTGCATTTCCAATTTGCTCTGTGATCCTTTAGGACGGGCTTTAATTTCAGCCTTGATTTCCACAGCTTTCAGGGTTTGGAAACCTCTCAAGTGCAGGGGCAGAGGGAAGCGGAGGAGCTGGGACCGGCCGAGGGTACATCCCTGCAGAGCATGGGGGCTCAGTCACTTGGGATTCATCCTGGCCTCTCTCCTGGTGGAGACTCGAAGCAGCTCGCCCTCAGAACAGACCTCCTTGTGTGTAGAAAACCCTGAAATTCTGAGCAAGTGCTTGCTGAACTCCTCTTGGACCTGGAGAATGAATTATCTGGTGTCCCCGGGAACCTCGTGCTGCGAACATTTCTGACCTTATAAGGCTGTAAGTGCTGAGGGCTTTGTGTCCTGGCCAGGAAACAAGGTGGCTTAGAACTGCTCTGGGACCTTAATGCAAACGAACAGAGTAAGTTGGCTGCCCTTGGCTTTTTTTCTCAGGTAGGTAATGTGTGCATTCTTTCTTGTCTTCATCTCCCTGCTCTTTACCAGCAGTTTTCCATAAATCAAGTCAGGACACAGACTTGGAGAGCTGACTGACCCCTGCTCTTCCCGTGGTGTCTTAATCCCATCCTGACGTGCTGTGGGAATTATTTTGCGGGTTAGAGAAGTCTCATGCCCTAGCTGCAGCTCTCCAGCCCCACGGTACAAGGTGTGACATTTGGGCTGGATTCCTGGCGTGCCAGGGGGAGGTGGAAGTGGCTGGGGTGAGCGCATACAGTGCGTGAGCTCCACACTATTTTTGGTGCAGGACTGATGGGGCCCTGCCTCTTGGGAATGGTGCCGGAGATCCAGCGTTTTCTGCGGGTTCTGGCTCCTACAGGCTGCTCCTCTCCTGTCCAGAGCCTCTGGAGCTGCTGCGCTTCCCAGCTGGCTCCTCCTGCCCAGAGAGCGTGGGGCCTGCTGGGCCGGGCTCTCTCCCGCTTGGCAGTGCTTGAGGGCATGTGATTTGACAAGTTGCCATTTTCTGTCCTGCTGCTGGCAGGAAAATCCCAGGCTTTCTTCCCCCCACGTGTTAAAATGATCCCGTTGCCACTACAGTCCTGAGCTGGCTGTCAGATCGGCAGCAGGGAGATGGCTTGGCTATTCTGGGACAGGCTGGGAAGTGGCTGTGGGCTTTAGGAGCTCTCGTGGGGAGGAAGTGGAGGAGGAGCAGTGTCGCAGCCCTTGGGATGGGCAGGTTCGACCCGCTGTCCTCAGGCATCACATGCAGCCAGGCTGTGACCAGCCTAGCAAGATCCGGCTGCCAGAGCCCTCCTGCCACGTCTGTGTAAGGAGATGTTTGTTGGTGTTTAGCTGTTCCCCAGCCAACCCAGCACTCTGGGATGCCTGCTGGCATCTCGTGCAGAGCCACTGCCTTTCAGCCTCCTCTAACTGATGGGAGGATGTGGAATTCCCATTTAACATGATCACTGGTAGTGATGCAGCTCTGCCTAAAATAATAAATTAAAAACATGAACTCAAATGAGCATTGCAAGGAGCCATCAGCTAATCCAGTAGTCCCCACTCATCCAGGTATCACAGAGGAGTGAAGATCTTTATCCTAAATGATGAAAATGTTCAGAATGACTCATAGAACTGTTTTGTCTGCCAGACTTTGGGACAGGCTTGTCCCTCTGTGGGGCATCCTGTGACTGTCTCCCTGCGCTGCAGAGCTGTGTGGGACTATTGTTTGGACAGTTGGTGCAACTTAGTAGGGAATCGGATAATAATAGGGCTGTCTGTTTAATTGGGAATGCTTGCTGGGAATGGACTTATGTGAGCTACTTTAATTTGGGTTTGTAGTACGCCTGAGAGACAGCTTGTAGGGTAGTTCTGCATTAATTACAACAACTTGGGCACGCAGCAGATGAGCACTCGCAGCTCACAATGTGCCATTGTGCTGGACAGCATAAAGGGGAACCTTTTGTCTTCGAAATGTACAGCCTTCACCCTTTCCGTTTGCCAGCTTCCGAACTCCGAACAGCCACAGTGCTGCATAGGTTTGTTGGGTTTTTAATTCCAAGATCCCAGATGTTGCCATTAACAGAGGATTCCCCCTCAGCAGTGAGCCCTGCTCCCTGACTGCATACGGACAGCTGGAAGTAACTGGGATTTAGTTACTTCTTAGTTATTTAGTTTATTTAATCAGATACAAACGTCTGATGAACACGCAAGTCTCCTGTGTAGAACAACATAAATGCCTTATTTGTGATGTACTGGGGATATTACTGAACTCCTTAAATCATGTCTGCAGCTGACCTTTAATTTGGGATTGAACAAGCAATTTTCTAGTCCCTGCCTTTTCCATTTATTCATTTGTGTGCCTCAGTGTCTGGGCCCTGCAGGAAGCAAGGCAGGGTCTCAGCTAGTGTGGATGAAGTTGTGTGGATGCTCCTGGGAAACAGAGAGTATGGCTGCAGGAGGTGAGAAATCTGGAGTGAATATTAAATTATCTGAGGCTCTGATGCTGGGTTTGAGCCTGAGGGAGGCATGGTTTTGTCCATCAGCTAGAATGTCATCAGCTCCTCGTGGAGATTGTGGCCTGAAGGAGTGTTGCACTGGGAGCTGTGGTTGGGGCATTTGCCCTGATAACAGAAGGGGTTTTTTGGTTGAGACACACTGAGCATGGGGCCAACTGCCTTGGTTGTCCTCTCTTGTCACAGAAATATTATACTTCTAAAGAGCAACCAGATAATGCTCTTTTCCAGTGGGTGGCTCCCATTTCTAAGACTTTGCTATCTCCTGAAAACAATCTTTATTTTTGTTGCTTGCTGGCAAGAGTCTCGAGGGCTGTTTGGATTAAAGCCTGTCTGTGTAAGCACCCTCAGACACGTGGTGTTTTGCTTTAATTCCTGTGCAGTGAAAATATAAACTGTAAGTGCTTTGCAGCAAGGCTGTTTGGGATGCAGTAACAGTTTGGCTTTGCATTCCAATTGCAGACATTCCTTAAGGAAAAGGAAAAGCATGGTAGCCCTGCCTCGTGTGGCCCAGGTGAGGCTTGCCAGTGAAGGAGCACGACTGGGTGTCCACGTGGGAAGGAGGTCACAGGCCTTGCAGAGGAAAAGGGAGAGCTGTCAGCTTTTGAGTCAGGGGAGTGGCAGCTGTCAGTGTAGTAGTTCTACATCCGGATTTGGATGTAGAACAAACTTCAGAGCTGGGTTCCTAAGGCTTTATAGAAGTGTGTGTCCTCAGACTCCAGAACCCTCAGGAATGGGGTGCTGCCTTTCAAGGAGAGAGCTGGGGAGCCTTGCCCTGTGCCAAGCCTGTGCTGTGGAATGTTGTGGTCCGGCTGGGCTGTGAGCCCAGCCCGGTGCTGGAGGAACCTGCCGTGCCAGAGGCTGTCCTGGGGGCAGGACTGACCAGCAGAGGAAGCAAGGGGAAGAAGGTGCAGAGGTGAGGTAGGGTTAAATCATGGAGTATAATGATGACACATGTCCAGATATCGGGTAAGGATCTTGTTCTGTGGAGTGCTGGCAGAGCAGAAATGTGAATTTCTAGAGCAGCTGGAAAACAAGCCTACCTATGCTAATAGCAATACCTCAAAGCACTTACGGGACTTCAGCCTTCCTGTCACTTTCCCTGTGACTATTTTAACGTGATTTCTGTTTCTCCTTCTAGGTATAACTGCTGAAGGTCTGGAAGATGGCTTTACGCTTCCGCAATTTCGTCCCGTATGCCATTCCTGGAGTGCTGGCACTTCTTGGCTGCTGGTGGCTCTATTCCTGGAGAAAAAAGCACTCAAGCTATCGCGACAAACAAGCAATAGCGGTTGAAAGGGAGAAGCAGGAAGAAGTATCAGAGAGTGTTTCATGTTCCAAACCAGAAGCATGTGTTCCTCGAAGACTGCCTCTTCCATCAGAAGAGGAGTGCCGGCAGAAGCCAGCCCTGATCTCCCTGCTGTCCGCAGGGCCGACGACGCCCTCTCTCCTGCGCCCAGCTCACGAGAGGCCAGATCTCTCACGGGACCTCCCAGGCCTGTCAGCAGCGGCAGCTGGGCCCAGCACCCGCGAGGACGACAGTGAAAAGCTGGAATCGATAGGATGTCAGGAGGGAAGGGGTGTCCCTGCTCGTGCCTCCCCGCCTCTGCTCTCAGAGAGCACCGAGTGTCACCAGAGCACGGCGCTGAGCCACGCACCGCGGCCAGGCTCGGGGACAAAGCAAGGCCAGCAGCCACCCCCCACACAGGAGTCTTTGGGAGTCAGGGAGGACATCAGCAACGCAGAGCAGTCCGATGAGTCTTTGTTTAAGTCCCCTAAGGAAAAGCAGATGCCAGAAATTGTGCAGTTGGATACTGGCTCTGTGACAGCCTGTTGCTTGGGATTGGAGAAAGAAGCCAATGCCCCACAAGCCTTTCTCAATGAAGCTGAAGTTGTATCAGGTCACAAGGATTCTGCAGTGAGTGTGTTACCAGGGAGTTTGGAGTCTGCCTGTCCAAAGCAGTCCAGGGAAGAAGAGATGTCCGAGTCAATCACTGGTACTGTACCAGTGTCTCAGAAGGACACACAGCCAAAAGGAGATGAGTCTGAAAGAGAGAAGATCGGGGGAGTGAGTCTGGACAAGGAAGTTGAGAAAATTGAGCAAGTAGCAATACAGATAATTTCCAAGGTCATTTTGGCAGCAACTGAGGAAGTGCTGTCAGGTTCTGCAGGCGATGCATCCCCTTGGCTCTGCCAGGCCCCTGCCAGCCGAGCCGAGGCACCTCTGGGGATGGAGAGTGTTGCTGCCTCTGGTCAGGTGCATGTGGAGGGAGCCACAGCAGCTGATGAGAGCGTGGCTGCAGGGAGCGGTGCAGAGGAGCAGGGTCAGGGTGTGACAGATTCCAGCTGTTCATCACACGGCTGTTGGGCCAGCCCTGTTCAGGGAAACACAAAGGTCTGTCGGGTGAAGAGCCGGGTGTGCAGGGAGTCCCAAGGAGATGATCGGACTTGTGTGGAGAACTCGCTGGAAAAGTCACCTCTGGCCATGGAGGACTCTGGGTACAGCACGCACACACCCGGAGGTGGGATGAGTGTAGAGGACACCCTGCAGAGCACAGTGCTGTCTGTCACATCAGACCAGCACTCGGACTCACTGAGCACATCCTCGGCCCCAGACACGTCTGCTGAGCAGAGCTTGGTACCAAGGGAAACCCCTCCTGCTCCGGGGCTGCCCGAGGGCAGCACTGTGCCCTACAGCAATGGGATCCTGAAAGAGGATGGGCCAGACCTGAGTCAGGAGTGTAGCAGTGCACCAGGGACAGATGGAGATCACTCGGAAGGTAAGGGACTGGAAAATCTTCCTGCAAAACACGTGGTGAACAAGCATTGCTGGGGAGCACCTTGCAGGTGTGAGGGCTGCTCATACCAGTGGTTTCTGGTGACCTCTAGGAAGCCCTGGGTGCTTACCCCTGTTTATGGGCTGCTGCTGACAGGAAGGCAAGGCAGCTTCTGAGGTGCTGCTGGAGGAGCCAGAGCAGAGCTCTGATGAATTGTGATAAAATCAGCTGGTTGCAGAGCAATTACCCTGAAGCCTTTTTGTTCGGAAGGGCAGGTGCATGCCAAGAAATCCCAACGGGGAGCAATATTCATGGAGTTCCCCCATCTGTCTGTGTTGCTTTTCCCTTGTAGATGCTGGATGATGTGTGCCTGGCACAGTACATGCAAAGCTGTCTGAGCAAACGTTAGCCTGTGTGACCTTGGGGATGGATGTTCAAATCCTTTGTAGGACCCTGTGGTGCCAACAGCCCTTAATGACTGGGGAAGTCTCTTGTAATTGCTGCAAAGCAGTTGGAACATTGCTTGTTGCAAGACATGGGGGTTTAGTTTGCCAGCAGTGAAGGATGGAACCCACAGAACATTTTCACTAGTGAGAGTAACCCCCGGAGGAGAATGGTGTTGCCTTGTTGTGAATGCTGGTGTGACAGGAAGGCCCAGGAGGGAGTTGTGGAGCTGGTGGCACTGAAACACTGAGGATGGGGAGCAGGGAATACAGCAGGTAAAGCTGATAAGGTGGCAGTGTTGGACAACAGGTCACCCAGCTGACCTTCATGTCCAGGCTGGGAGTCTTAAATCTTCCCTTTGCCTACAAAGTCAGTGCCAACAGCTGCACCCTTGGCCTTTCTCAGCCTCTGTGCTGTGTTACCCGTTAGGATGTGGCAAATGTGAAGCAGCTGTTGGGTTCATTTTTCTCTCTGGTCTCTCACTGGATGGTCTGAATACTTGCAAGCAAGTGAGGATCATCATGCTTCTGCTTGTTAATGTGGAGGAAGGACCAAGCTCATGTGCCACTGGCTGTATTTGGGATCTGATCAGGAGGAGGCTGTTGGAGTTTGTCCCTTTCCCAAGCAGAAATGTTCCTGGTATCGGCCCTTGGTTTGGGAACAAAATACAGTTCAGCTCCTGCACCTTGTTTCTTCAAGCATAGGGCAAATTTGGGCAAGAGGCAGCCCCCTACCACCCCAATAGTGGGCACACCTGGCACTGGGGTCACTCTGCAGCCCTTCCCTTTGGGGTGGGAATGTAAATGTGTGTCTGAATGCTTGTGCCTGTCTTGTAGGTTCAGATGTAAATAGTGTGGATTTTGTGGACAGTGGCAGTGCCATGAGGAAGACAGTGGCTCGCCAGAACGCGAAGCTGGAAGGAGGATCCAGCAAGCCTGACTTTGTTATCTGGGAAATCGAGGTCCCAAAGGTAACCAGCTGCTGGCCTGCTCACCATCCTGCCCTGCCCTACACAGCCACCTCCTGGTCCTCCCGGTCTGGTGCTGGCTCAGTGCCATCCCGGGGAGATCAGCAGCAAGTCCAGGAGGACTGGAGCCTTCTGCTCCCGTTAGGACTCAGAGGAGTGAAGAGCCAGTGCACAGCTGTAAACAAGCAGCACTCCAGGGCTACACCCAGGGAATGGTGCTTGTTGAACTTGTTATTCCCCATTATCTTCCACCCAGTCTGGGAGTCCAATGCTTTGAAAGCATCCAGGAGGCTTTGAGGTACACAGGTATTAAGAGCAGGGGATTATCAAAATGAGCTGTGCATAATGGTCCGGACTCATCCCAGACCAGCTGAACTCTGTGCTGGTCCAGCACTGCCTTTATGTATATAAAGGCTTTTATATTTATATTTTTTTATATTTTGTATATTTATATTTTTATTTATATATAAATACTCACTGTATTTATCCTGCCTGTGGTAGGGGAACTGAGAATATGGGTGATATAAACCACAGAGAACAGGGATGTTTGATCTGCATTTCTCTTCCTGACTGTTGCTTTCTTGTCCCTTTCCTGAAGGAATTAGTTGGCCGCTTGATTGGCAAACAGGGGAGGTTTATGAGCTACTTGAGGCAAGCGTCTGGTGCCAAAATTTATGTCTCAACACTACCCTATTTCCGTGACTCCCAAGTCTGTCACATTGAAGGTGAGCGGAATGCGCCTCTGTTAATGGTCTAATGTGTATCTTGGGGGTCTTAATTAGATGGGCAAGGAATTTAAATGGATTTAGTGGCTTCTGAGTCCAGTGCTTTTCAAAAGTCCTCTGGCCAACCTATTAGAACTTACACTGTTAATGCAGTGCAGGAGGATCCTGGCAGTTGTATTTCTTCAAGTGACAGGACTGGAGGTGTCCTCAGCATGTCCATGCTACAGAGTTTCTGTGGGATTTTTGTCTTCCAGGGACCTCACATCAAGTAGAGAAAGTCCTGAGCCTGATTGGCAAGAAGTTCAAAGAGCTGTGCCTCACCAACATCTACACCCTCCCTCCGCCGATGCCGCTGCCGCTTCACTCCCTGCTCGTGTCCGCCTGGGTGAGTCCCGGCTCTCTGGCTGTGCTGGGGCTGAAGCTTGCATTGCCAGGAACACTCACGACCGTTTTTCCTCCCCGTGGCAGCTGTTCCTCCCCGATGGCGTCACTGTGGAGGTGGTGGTGGCACACCAGGTGGACGCAGGGCACATGTTCCTGCAGCAGCACACGCACCCCACGTTCCACGTCCTGCGCAGCCTCGACCAGCAGATGTTCGCCTGCTACTCTCAGCCCGACATTCCAACCCTGCCCACTCCGGTAGAAGGCAAGTCATGGATGCTCATACACTGAGAAAGTTCTGGGCTCCTGTGCAAGGCTGTTGTCCCTGAGTCAGGTGTGGGAAGTTCCCAGTGGATGAGGATGTGATAGCTCACGTGTCACCTCATCTTTAAGCTGCTGCCAGAGTACAGATGTTGCTCTGCTCTCCCTTACCCTGCTCATCCCTGGAGTAACTCCTGAGCCACGTAGCTGCATGTTGAAATTCAGAGTGAGATCAAGCCTGTCTCAGCTTATTTCCAATCAACCTGGCATCTGGGGTATTTCTGCTGACAAAGTGTGGAGCTGCTCCCAGACCTTCATAGTGTCACTGTGTCCATGTCTGTCACCGTGTCTGCCCCTGGTGTGAAGTGAAGGGAGCATCACATGGACAGGGGTTGTGTATTCCTTTGTGGAGGCAGACCTTGCTGTTACTGCCCAGAGGCTGGAAGGGAACTGGGTACCTGGGCAGGGCAGCTTGGTTGTGGCAAGCAGAGCTGAGAGTAAAACCCACCAGTCCCATGTCTCAGCTGCAGGTCTGGGCTGCTGAGGGTGTGGGGGGGTGTTGGAGGAAGGTAGAAGCAGCCTAAGAAATGCTGTTGGTTCTCCATAGATAACTAAGCAGCACTGCTCATGCCTGAAGTGCTGATTTTTGGAAATCCACTTATCCTGAGCCTTTCTTCTCTGCACTCTGGTGTTTTGCAGTTGGTATTATCTGTGCAGCTCCAGGCCTGGATGGGGCATGGCTCCGGGCTCAAGTCATCAGCTACTTTGAGGAGACCGATGAAGTGGAGCTCAAATATGTGGACTATGGAGGATATGACAAAGTGAAGGTCGACACACTCAGGCAAATCAGGTCTGTAGATCCTCTCCCATGGCCTGAGGCCATGTCTGGCTCAAATCCTAATCTGAGGAGTCTGTATCATTTGAATACTTAAAGGTGTTTCTACAGCTGAAGTGGGAAATGGTGGAAAGGTTCAGCTCAGCAATGAGTGTGGGTTCTTGGGAGCACAGCAAGTTCCAGCAAGGCTTTTTTGAAGGGAGGGGAGAGGAAATGGCAGCTTCTGCCGCTTCAGTATGGAAGCTGAGGAAAAGGATGCCTTCAGGAGGCCTCAAAGTGTAATTGATTGATGAACCAGGAATAAGCTCCCGATTCTCAATGCCCCAGCCCCACTGGCTGAGAGAGCTGTGTTGGATCAGGGGTTTCTTACACAAGCCCATTAAATACTTGATTGTACCCCAGAGGTGGGAGACAGGCAGCACAGCCTCCCTGATGGAGGCTGGTTTTGCTTGGAGCCTGATCCAGCTTGGCATGTTAATCAGACAATTTATTGCTACTCTTAGATTGCTGGGAGAATAGTCTGACTTTTATTTTTTTTTGTTTGACTGTCATTAATTTAAAACTGAATTCTTGTTAGAGCAATTTGATTAATCAATGTCACATTGAAGAATGAAGGAGTGATTTAAAGCCCTGTTCTTACTCTGATCCTCTTTTCTTTAAGGTCTGATTTTTTAACACTACCTTTCCAAGGAGCAGAAGTTTTACTTGACAATGTGGTGCCACTTCCAGGTAATGGAGCTCTTGATGTACTGTTGTTGCTTCTCCTGCAGGTTTCCATGGATGCCAGATGTGTCCAAGCCATGATTCTGTCTAAACCTTCTACCTCCTATTGCCAGTGCAGCCTCTGATGTGACAAGAGGAAGGATTGGAAAAATTGTATTGTGTTCTTCTAAATGTGCTAGCATGGCATAACCTGTCAGAATCCAGGGGAAAGATGATAAATGTCCAGGCCTTTTCCTGCTTGGAGGAGAGAATGAATTACTGTCCTAAGCAGCAAGCTGGCAGGACTGGCAGCGTGTAGGTGCAGTAGCTGTAACTGCTCTAATTCTTCTGTCATAGAGCTGCTGTAAATGCAAACTTAGTTTTTAATCTGCAGACAAATACCTGACATTTTCCTCCTGAAATGACTGATTTGTAAAGTTCTGTGTTCAAAAGCCAAGCCTGCAAGCACTGGGAGAATGTCAGTCACTGCCTAGAAACACTTTGGTTTGCTTTTTTGTCCTTGACTCTGCTCAGGTGCTGGGTACCTGTGGTACAGACACGTTCAGTTCCCAGAGCCAGTGGTCCCCCATGTGCAGGGTCAGCAAAGCCCTGAGGGACCTGAGCTTAGTTTATTGAGGATCAAAACACCAATGGCAGCTCCAAGATGCTGCAGAAATGTACTTTGCTGTCTTTAAAGCCCCCTGATTCATCAGCCAGTTGTGTTCACACGATCGTGGCTGGTGCCTGTAGGAAGCTCTTCATCCCTTCCCTGCAGAACCGACAGCTCCAGGGATGGGATCAGCTGGGCCGTGAGGGCTCTCTGGCCCAGTGTCTGTAGGAGGCCAGAGAACATTAGCTCAACAGTCCTTGCTGGCATGTAAAGTCTGTGAAAGACCTCATTTGTTCTCTCTGCTCTCCTTTTTCCAGACGAGGATCACTTCTCCCCGGAAGCCGACGCCGCTGTCAGTGAGATGACCAGAGGCGCCGTCCTCGTGGCACAGGTACAGGACATGTCTGGAGAAGTCTTGTTGCTGGTGGCACTGCTGGTGTCCTCTGCACTCTGTGTTACACAAAACCCAAAGCCAGAGCCTGCCAGCCTGGCTCCTGGGCAGTCCTGGGGCTGGGAACTTCCATGAGCACCTCTCGGAACTGGCAAGGGATGAGTATTCCCTCTTGTTTCTGATGCAGGCAGGGGCAGGGGACCTGGGTGGGTTTACAGAGCACAACAGGGCCTGTTGTCCAGTGGATCTGGGGTCCCCTGGGTCTGCACTGCTTTGCCAGTCCTCACTGGTTTTGCACCATGGACATGTGGGATCTGGCTCCAGCTGGCCAGCGGCAGCACTGGGACTTCTGGTGATGTCCCAGAGACTTTTGCAGGCAGCACCTGCTTGCAGTCCAGTAGTGCTCACCTCCTCTGAAGTGCTTCTGGTAGTGGCTGTAGCTGTCCATGTAAGTGAGTTGGGACCAGAATTGCTGCACACTGAGGTTTTTCTGTGTTTCCAGGTCACAAATTATGACAGTGTCACGGGGCTGCCACTGATACAGCTGTGGAACTTGATGGGAGATGAGGTAGGTATATTGATGTAAATGTTGAAAACTCCTTAATCATAAACCTTCTATTGTTGATTAGGAACTTGCAGAATCCATGTTTGTTGCTGTGGCTTGTTCACTTATCTACTCTTTTTTGGGTTTTTTCCCCCTCCCTTTAGGTGGTGTCAATAAACAGGACTCTGGTGGAAAGAGGGTTTGCTCGGTGGCTCGACTACTAGCAATGTCCTAGATGCCTTGACAACTCTTTCTGCAGAGAAAAAACAAAAGACAAAATCTTGTTTTGCACTGTTACAATTCGGTTTGGCAACTTTCCCCGAGGAGACCCGTTCACACCTGCCTGCGGAGTTCTGTGGTCCATTGAAACACGTTTGGCTCAACTGTTACCATTTCACTAGAACAGATACCTCATCTCCTGAAAGGGGGTGTTCAAAGCCATAATGACAGATACTGTAGCTTTAAAGCAAAAAAATCCTCCCTGGCCTCTGCTCGAAATTTAAATGGAAAAAACCTTAAAACCTTTGGGTCTGGCTCGAGGCAAAGGCCCCCGAAACGGTAACCGCGCTTTGGTTCCGGCTGGGTCGTGCCCCGTGAACTTGGTGTCTGCTTTTTCCAAAAGTTGCATCAGTTGTCCTTTTTTAAACAGGCCCTGCCTATGAAATTAATGAATGTTATTAAGGAATTTAATGTTCAGTTATGGATTTTTCTGTATTGTGCCAGTAACCTGCACAAACAGCATCCATCTTGTGTCTTCCGTGTGCCGGGAGGTGGAGGAATTGCGTTCCCGTGTCTCACTGCAATCATGGATTTTAGGCTTGATCTGCTCTCCCTGCAGGGGCTTGGAGTGCAGGGTGTTACCACTACAATTTTTGCTCTGAAATATCATGTATTTAAAGAAAAGAAACTGCTTGCCAAGCCCAATTGTAGTTTATATTTTTCTAGCCGTGCAAGTCTGTAAATATATATAAAAAAATCATTGTAATATTTTGTACAAGAAAAACACTGGAAACAAAGGGAACTTTACAGAAACTTTTTCACACCAAAATGTCCTATATAGGTAGAACTGGTATGGAGTGCATTAGGGTAGCCAAATTATTTGGAGCATCTGAATGTTGGGAGTGTTTCAGCTCTGCTGTATGAGGATTAGTGTCCCCTTAGGTTGCTGTCTGGTTGAAATTGTGATCGCTGCATCCTTTGCTATGTTGCTGTACAGATCTGTTTAAAAAAAAAAAGTAACAACTTGGCATTACTCTTGCAGTGGTGTTCTCTCTCAATTTTTTTTGTTGCTCCTTTTTAGATTTCTATTACATATTTAAATATTTTGCTCAAGTAATTTAAGCTGACTTAATGCTCTTGAAGACATGCCCTCTAATGTGTATCATTTTAGATATGGATTGAGCTGGGATTTATTGCTGGCAGAGAAGACGCTTGCCAGAAATTGTTGATGTAGTCAGTCCTCGGAAGTTGCTTCAGGTGATTCAAGGATGTGCTCACATCCTGTGAGCTGAGGCCAGGGCATCACACATTTGGACAGTGGCCTGCAAAAGCCTTTGGTCCAGTCCCCTCTGCTAGGGAATGGTTACATCCTCTCTTGGAGTTCTCTCCTATTCGGCGCTTTGATTTAATGTTCATGTTTGCAGTAACATCCAAGGGAAACTAAATTTGGTAACTCAGATCTATAAAAATATATCCTTTTGGAATGTTTCTTTCCATTTCAATTAAAGCTCGAATTTTAAGCCGTCTTAATGAAACTGTGATGACTTAAGAGCCTTCATTTCCTGCCTCCATTAGAGCAGCCCTGGGCTCCTTGCTCTGCACCCGTGGGGTGGATGTGTCACTGCTTATTGTCCATGGCAAAGTTTGACTTGTCTGAATGTTGGTGTTTTCCCTTCCTTGAGAGGTGTTGAAGTCAGGAATCTACAATGGGTGGGGAGCTCTGCCAGTGTCAGCTCCGTGTCCCTTGTTTTCCTCTGGCTCTGCACTGTGGAAGAACATCCTGTTCCCTATTTGTGTTGAGAGCTGCCTGGTTTTTAAACTGCAGTAAAATAGAACATTGCAGGGTGAGAGGAACTGAAATAAGGAGGTGTTGGCAGGTAGCAGATGCAGCTCTTTCTTCTTTAAAATCACCACTCTCTGCCTATACAGGAACGTTAATGGGGGGGCTATTTTAGGTTTGGGGTTGTTTTTTATTATGGACAAAAGTGAGTGGATTTGCTGAGATGGGGGAGGGTGTAGTTGAATATGGACTGTTTGGAAAAGGCACAGGTTGAGAAAGGCCCAGGGGAGGTTGTGGCAGTGGTGCTTTGTGCCCTGACAGGTCTCAGGGCCGAGGCTGTGCTGGGTTTGGGGTGGCTCGTGCTGCTCATAAATCCATCAGTGGCCCCCGAGCAGCTCTGTAATCCCTGGCTCAGGCCTGAGGCTGAGCACAGGCACGTGGAGCTGAGCTGTCCCACGGGGTGCTTTGACTGAAGCCCTTCAAAGGGGCTTTTCCCTTTGGAAAGTGGTAATTTTATTACGGGTGAAATGAATGAGGTCTCTGGAGATGCCTCATTTATAACCTGGAGAGCTTCCACGGGCTGCACAGCACACTCCAGCACTCCCTGCCAAGCAGCCCCTGGATGCCCAGATCCCTCTCCCAGCTCTTTCCATATATGAGAGGTGCTTCCTAGGAGGCCTCCTTCCCATGGCTGCTGCCCCTCGTCCTCCTGCTCTGGGTGCAGGGTCAGGAGCCCATCCCTGGGCAAGCAGATCTTCCTGCCAGATCCTCTGGAGTGCCAGGGCTCCTTTGGCAGAGCCTGGAGCTGATTTCCCTTTGGCACATGGATTTCAAGGCTCCTCAGGGGGGGAGGAGGGCAGAGATTTTGGAGCAGATGGAGAGCCAGGGAGCCCCTGTCTGACACTGGCGTGTGGAGCACTGACACAAGGAGCAGCTCAGCTCCTCACCTCCCACAGCCACGGGTGCAGCCCAGAGCCTGGCTCAGAACGTCTCTGGTGGGAACTTCACTGGCAAAGACTTTTTCCTAAAAAGAAAGAAAAATGAGGTGCAAGCTGTATTTTCCCTTCCATTCCCCTGCATCACACAGACCCACGGGTCCCACCTCGGTGCTGTCCCTGGGAAGCCGGTGTGTCGGAGGCTGCTGAGCAAGAATTAGAGAACATGTGTCTTGCCTTCAGTTCATTGCCTCAGGGGCTGTGTTTTGGCTTCAGTCACCTCTGCTTCCTCCCCCCTTCCTTCCCCACCCCATTCAGGAAAAAAAAAAACAAACCNAAAAAACCAAAACAAAACAAAAAAAAACCCAGCAATGATAGATGAAAAATTCTGACTGGACTGGGCAACAGGGGCAAGGGTGGCAGCTGGAGGAGAGCCTTGGGGCTCTTTGCCAGGGCCAATGTCAGAGCAGTTTTGCCCGGGTAGCCCCTGGTCCCAGCTCCTCAGCACTGCTCAGCCTGGTGCCTCACCCAGCCTGTGCTTCACAGAGAACCTCCCCTGTGAGTTGGTGTAAGGGCGTTTGAGGCCATTTGTCCTTCTGACCTTCACGGCTCCCCCTGGCAGTATGTCCCACAACTTAATTACGTGTGAGTGGAAAAAGTGCTTCCTGTTTGTTTTCTAAATTGCCCGAAAGCCTCCCTGGCTCATCCGTCATCCCGGGAAGGTGAGTAATGGCCCTGCTGTGGCTTGTCCACACTGCCCCTGAGTGCACAGCCCCTCCTGCCCTGCCTCTGCTCAGGCTCAAGCTGCCGAGTTCTGCTCCCCAGGTGGGAGCAGGGGCGTGCTGACTTCTGCTCAGACCCTGAGCCCTGGGTCCTGAGCCCTTTCTGGCCCTGCAGAGCCTCTGCTGAGGTGAACACATGCTGGAAGCTTTCCTCCTCTTGCTGAACCAAGGCTGTAAAGAAGCTGCTGCGCGTGCCCAGGTGCGTGTTTTTGTGTCTGAAAGCAGGGTTGGATGTTTCTGACAACATTCTCTGTCCTCGTGGAGAGCAGGAGAAAGCAATGGGAGTTGTGCTGTAGCTGTCAGTGCACCAAGGTTTTAACCTCCCCTTGGGAGAGGGATCAGAGGGACTCTGGTTTGTGCACTTCATGTCCCAGCTTCAAAACGCTGCGTGTTGCCTGGGGATGTTATTCTTTTTCTGTGCCCTGACTCTGCAGTTTGGATTCAAGAATGCTGAAGAGACTTTTCATGCTGTTTCAAGTGAGGTGCCCTCATTTCTGGATAGCAGCACTCAAAGTAATCCATGGATCTGGGTCTCTTTCCCGTGTGTTGTCTGTCTCTCTCCAAGTGCACCCGAAGCACTTCTCTGGCCCTCAAGTACCGTTCTTGTTCGTAGCCACGAGTGGCAGCATGAGCATCTCCTGCTTCTGTCGCATCCCCCTGAGCTCTGCCTGCTGCAGGGATGTTCCCTGGCTGCTCCACAATCTCCCAGCGTGGCTGCTGGGGCATCCAGCTGCCTCCAGCCCCCAGCCTCCCATTCTGCCTCAGGTTTCCTGTCCCCAATGCTCAGGAGGGATTCCAGGAACCTCAGCCCTAAGGGAGACACTTGTTCATCACTGGAAAAGTTGTTTTGTCAGAGCAGGAAGAAATGTTTGGCTGCCCTGTCAAGTCCGTAGCTGTAATTCTGCTATGGGACAGTGACACAGTGTCGTGTGCAGGACGGGGTGAGGGATGGCAGAGTGAGGTGCTGCAGGTGCCCAACCCTGTCCCCAGACGCTTCCTGGGGACAGAAAGACAAATGATGAGGGAAGAGTCGTAGTGGAGAAAGGTTGGTTCGCTTTTTTTGTGTCTGCCCTGTCCCCTTGACACCCACAGCCCCACCGCCGATGCCGTTCCTTCCTCAGGAGAGCAGCAGCCGCTGGTCGCGGTGAAGAGGAGGAGGAAGCGAGTCCCGGTGGCGAGCAGCGCGCAGCAGATGGCACTCGAGCTCCAGCCCAGCCCCGCGCCGCCCGTTCGGGCTCAGCGCGCCGGGGAAGCGCGGCCGCTCGGGCTCGCAGTCCTTGAAGGGAGATGTATCATCTCAGCTATACACTGCGTCTATAGGACCTTGATTTACATGCCTGGGATGTTCCTCTCTGCTCGCAGGTCCAGATTGTATCTCTGCTTGTGCAGGTTTGTCCTTACACAGTGTCTGGATGTGAGATGATAAAGGCAGAGTGTTACTTTTCACTCACAGAGACAGACCCCTAATTTGCTTGGATGTGTTTTGTGATCGTGGCATGCCTTTCCCTCAGAGCTGCCTCAGAACACAGAAACAAGATTATTTTTTTTCTCAAATAAGATCATTTTGTCCCTCCAGCCAAAATGAAGTGAATTTGTTGTCCTCACACTGAAAATGGACTTGCAAGTGCAGAAGGTGAAAAGCAAAGTTCAGCGTGATTGTTACAGAGGCAACAGCCAGGGAGGAATGAATGAGTCAGGGGAAAATGTTCCTGTTGAGATGGTCATGGTGTGTGCTGGGCATGCAGAGAGGTGCCCTGGGTGAGGAGCTCTGGCTCCCCTCGGTGTCCCAGCACTGCTGCTGCTCCTGACAGAGCCCTCACATCCCAGGGCTGGCTGTTTGCAGGGACAGCTGAGCTTCCAAATACCCAAACCCTGACCCCGGATTCAGACCATGCTCATTCTCTGTACCCCAGGACACTTGCCAGTGGCAGCTGAGATGGCACAAGCCCCCCAAGATGTCACAGCCTGTGCCAGGCTCCGCTTGCCCGGGCTTTGCCCTTGAACAGGGCAAGAAACCCGAGGTGGGTTTGCCAAGGAACGGGGAGGAAGCTCTTGCCCCCGTGTCTTCTGAGCACCCCAGCCCCAGGCTGAGTGTGCTGTGCCCCCCATTATTGAAAATGGGGGGAAAAACCACCTGTGAGCCCCCAGCTCTCCCATGTGTGAGACCCATACAAATGCAGTTTTTTGTCAGCAGCTTGACCTCTCGGGCAGTGTTCTGGCTCTGCAGTGAGGAGGTGCCCTCGTTCTTCCCCTTGCCTGACTCCTCTGTAATGGAAGGGCTAAATGCTTATTACCTTTTTGTAGCCTTTTCCACCTGCCAATCAAACGTGTCTGGTTGGGGTTTGTTTTGTTTCTGTGTTGCTGGGACTGTGCAGGACGCTCCATCTCACTGTAATTATGGTTCCATCATTGTCTTGGCACAAAAACATCTGCTGTCTCCCTGCGATCTCTGCTTCCCCTGTTTCTTTGGAGAATTTTGTGGATCCCAATGACCTTCTATTTTCTGTGACATCTCAGTGTACGCAGCTGTTCCTCTTGCGTTCCCCTGTCTCTCCATCTACCTCTTTCTTTCCTATCAGCATCTCCAATGCATTTGGAATTTCAGCTCATCTGCTTATCAAATAAATATCTCGCCGTCGTCTCTGCGCCGCGGCCGCCGGGAACGCGGCACCTTGCCCCCCGCTGCTGGGCTGCCTTCCCTTGGAGCACAACACATCCCCCAGCTCCTGCCTGGAGTCTTTGCTTTTCTCATTTAACATTTTAAAGTCCATTTTCTCAGGCTTTTTATTTTGATTGTTTTGTGCCCTTTGGCTGTCTGGGTCTGAGGCCCGTCAGTGCTGCAGCTCCTCCTGAGCAGTGCCGTGCCGTGGGATGGATGGATGGATGGATGGATGGATGGATGGATGGATGGATGGATGGATGGATGGATGGATGGATGGATGGATGGATGGATGGATGGATGGTGTTGCCACTCAAGGTGATGTCACTGCTGGTTGCTAGTGACAAACTGAGCAAAGTTGGAGTGTGTGAGGAGAGGAGCTGTGAAGGGTCTGGAGAAATACAGGCTCAGCTGCTGTTTTTGTGTGACCTTGTTGAAAGAGCGTGAGGTCCGTGAGAGTGATGAACAGAGATACTTCAGGTTTTATTCTGTTCTGGCACCTTTTATTACTAGGCCTTTACTCGTATGCCTATTCTCTTAAAAAATATTAATTAAAAAATCAGTCCTATAGCTGCTGCAAATGGACTAATAAAACTCTGGGATATGACAGGACCTTAAATCTCTGCTTTGTTCTGAAAAGTGTGCATCCCAATTCTCCACCTCCCACTCCTGTCTCACCTGCTTGCATGGCAGGACCCCAGCCTGGCCCAGGGTACTCTGTGATGCTGCAGCAAAATTAATCCCTAGAATATTAAAGTCATATGGGTCTTTGGTATTTTAGTCACCTTTAACCCATGGTCTGTGTACATCTGAGCTAAGAACATCCTGTTCTTTAAAGGTTTTGCAGGAGTTTGGCACCTGGAAGGTGTGACAGAGGAGATGGGAGCAGGTAGGGAGCTGGTGGAGATAAGGAATCACACAATAACTTCGTAGATGGATGGAAATAACACTGTGTTTGCATCACAGCTTTTCCTCTTTCAGGGGTGTGTTTATGCAGAGCTGGTTTTTATACAGATCTGCAGTGCATGTGTGTGCTTGTACCTAAGCAGGGCTGTGAAATCATGGATTAAGGGTTCTAGTCATCCAGAAGGAGGGATGTGGCAGTTGGAGTGGATAATGACTCCTGACTGGGGAGGAGAAACGCTCCCATGGAGATGGGGAGCAGCGGGTTTGGTGAGGACTCAGCTCTGTGTCCTCACCCAGGCAGAGCTGTCGGAGCATCACCAACAGCAATTCCCATTCCCTGGGGACAAGGACAGGGCACTTTCACTGGGCTGTCACCCCTGTACAGGGAGAGATGCACAGGAAGGTACAGCAGCAGCCTGGCTCCAAAACGGGGGCTCAGGTGTTGGGCCAAGTGTGGATCTGGAATGGGCCAAACCAGAGCAAACGGAATGGGAATTGCATAGGGAATAATTGTTAGAGGGAATAATCTGCATCACAACGCTCCAACGACTCTGAAATAATTGGCTGTTTCCTGGGCATATCCAGAAGAGCTAAAGTGTTCTCCCTGTTGCCTTTTGCCTGGTGATCTTCCAGAGACCTGATTGTCTGCCTCTCCCTCGCCCTTTACCTCCTGGGCCCCCCTCCCTCAAATTTCCCCTGGAGTTTGTATTTTTCCCCCAACAATGTCTCTAAAGAATCACAAATGTGTAACGTGTGTCCCAACGCTTGGATTTTAATAACGTGCAGCAACCCCCATCAGCACAGGCAATTTCACATTCAACACATTATTGCTATTTAAAGCGCCGAGGTATAAAAATGATTGGCAATCCAGCTCTGCCAGCCCGCGCCGCCGCTGCCAGATTGTGATTTTTAATATTGGCTGCTCTGCGCAGTCGTTCCTTCACCTTTGACTTGCAGATTTCCCAACGTCAAAATAGCAAAATCATTTTGGGTTGTACCAGGCACATTGCTCGCTGCTGAAAAGAAGCAATTATCATTAAATATCCCCCTGGCTGGATGTACACAGACACGCCCGCGCGGGCTGGGGCTGCTCCGCGTTTCCAGCCCAGCATTTCCCCAGCTTTGCAAATTCCTTTTACCTGAGCTGCTGGATTTTGGGGGGAGGGGGGGCCATGGGCAGGTGGGGTATTGTGTTGTCTCTCTGTTGTGGTTATGGAAGAGGGAGGACACTGGGGTTCATCCCAGAGGTGCTGCTCCAGGAGGGCTGGTGCTTTTCGTGTTCCCAGGGCTGTGACAGGGATCTCGCACGGAGCCCAGAGGTGTTGGTTGTGTCAGGGCTGTTCCCATGAACGTGTTGCTCTGGGTTAATGTACAGTGTGGGTGAAGACTGGACCTCTGAGAATTTCTCTTTGAGGCAACTTCACCCTGCTTCCCTCAAGGTGACCAGAAAACAGCCTTTCTTACATGAAAACAAGACTGTCTTTACTGAGGTAATGGCCCTGGAGAGTCCCCTATGTGCCATATAAAATGGAGTGAACACAAGACAGGTGGGTTATTTCTTTCCTGCTGTTGCCTTCTGAGGTCCCTACTCCAGGCCCCGCTGCAGGGTGGCTGGAGAAGGCAGGAACATCCTCATCCTCAGCTCTGCTTGAGGAGCTGTGCAGGGAGCAGCACCCACAGCAGGGTCCCTGGGGCAGGCAGTGCAGCTCTGGGCTCCCACGGCTGCACAGCCCAGTGGTGACACCGGGAAGAGCTGGGAGTGGGGATGAGGCTGGGATGAGGGATGGAGCAAGCTCACCAGCACGGTGACATTAAACAGTGCCTTTCTCTCTTCTAAAAAATACCTTTTCCCTCTTGTTCCCCACAGCAGCAGAGGAGATGGTGTGCCAAATCCACCTGCTCCGGCAGCTTTTGGGACAGGAAGGATGAAATCTTTTGGGTGATCTTGGGGAAATCTTGGTGCCTTGTGCAGATGTGGAGTGAGCAAAGTCCTGGGAAAAGGCGGCCCCTGGAGCCAGGGAGCAGTGGCAGCACTTTGTCACCATATTTACACTTCCACTGGCCCAACACGAAGCGTTTGGCTCTCCTCCACTTGCGGAAGGGATTAGCTACTTCATAACATCCAGACAAGATAATCTCTCCAATTTTGCCTGGAAGAAGTCCCTGACAAAGAGCAGCAAAGCAACAATAATGCCAGATGAAACAGTAATTGAGTTTGCCTTCTTATTACTTTCTCGGCTAAGTTTGTGTTGGTTTGAATTTTATTTTTTTGTTGTTGTTGATACAGAACAGCAAAACACTGTCCCTGAGCTGATTCAGACCAGCAGAGTTCCATCTGTGGTGAACTGCAGCCACACAAGGAGGTGAGCAAAGAGGGGAGGGGAAATGACTGCACAAAGTTACGTGCAGTGTAAGCAATGTTACACACTCCATCCTCACTGGAGCAGTGCTGCTCTGATGGTGCAGCACACTAAAACCCACGAGAGCCACAGGGCTCTAGTGCTGCATCAATCCAAAATGGCCTCGGCCAGGAAGAACAAATCCAGGAGCCTCTGCCTGCTCCAGCTAAGTATTTTTCAGTTTCCCCAAGTTTTTCTTTCCCTTGAAAGAGCACCCTCGTAAGAAATAGCTGGAAGAATAACTGCTGGGCTCCTGTGGGCCTCCAGGTGTGGTTCCCCAATGATGCGGAGAGTTTCATTTGCAAAGGTGAAGCTGAAGTGCTCTCAAGTGCCAGCGAGGCAAATGTCACCTCCTGGAGCGCTGCTGGACCGTGGGCTGGGCACGGCTGGTGGCTCAGCCCAGACAGCCCCAGCTCAGCATCTGCTCCCGCAAAATTGGGTAAGCAATGGTGCATGCAGGAGACGTTTGCTGGTACTGTGTTATCCCACCAATATTTTAAGGATAACATAGGAGGCTGCTGTCAATCCTGGCTTCCAAGCAAAACATGTCATCCTTGTTTCCTTTCTCTGCTCGCTAAGTGAGAGCCATGTATATTTTTAAGGGGATTGTCCTCTGGATTCTTTTTATTTGTTATCCAGTATCAAAGCTCTAAAGGTCACATTTTTCGAGTTCTTTCCTTGGAGCTTCAAAGACTATACATTTACTTTAAACAAAAACTAAAAACCCAGCAATTTTAGAAAAGCACTCCACGCCCAGGGACTCGGGAAAGCTCTAAATATCACTGCCAAAGCTCAGTGCTCTCAGCTCAGCTTAAGAGCAGGCTGATTTTGCTTAACTATAACCAGTCTGTGAGTGTATTTACACATACAAATTGCACATTTTTAATTGTGCCTGTTCGTGAGCAAGTTATGACAAACAGGTGTTGAGTGCTCAGTTCTTATTTCAGTCAATTAAATGTCTGGTCCTGCTCGGCCTCTCTCCAGGCTCTGCACCACTCCCTCGTCCCACGGGAACACAAAGGCTCCAGGTGGAGCAGGGATGTCACCTCGGGGCTGTGGCAGTGCCACAGAGCACACACAGGCACCGGTGCCAGGCTGACCTGGCTGGGTGCCACCTCCAGGACAACACGTGGTGCCCAATCTGGCACCGAGGCAGAGGGGAGGGAGACGATGCCTGACCCAGCTGAGAGCCTTACGTGCAAAATTAACCCATCAGTGTAATGTGGGTAAGTCTGAAGTGGCAGAGTGACTTCATTACAGCACAGTGCTCCGCGTGGGATCCCAGCCTTTCTTCCTTCAGTGTCTGGAGCCTGGAAGCCACTTCTGCTGGGCTGTCAGCTGGGCCTCATGCAGGTTTTCATACAGGTCTCAGTGTGAGCATTGAGCAGGTGGATGAGGCTGGAAGGGAAATGAAGGACCTAAAGATCTGGATCCAGCTCAGAAGGAGCAAGGGGAGCATTGTTACAGACCTTGTCACCCAAAATGTCTCTTAGCTCTTACCCTCCTGACAAAGCCTGTTCTAATTATTTGCATAGCTTGATCTTGACATCAATGGAAACTCCAGCTGAACTTTGTCCAAGAAAGGACGGGTATGTCAGGACCAGTTGCTTAATTATGTTTACAACTAAATTGCTGCAGTACATCTTCACTTCCTCGAAAGTGATTTTCCTCTGCTCTTTAATTTCATAGAACAATATGAAAGACATGAATCTTCATGAAACTCCTCTCCTAATGCAGCAGAGACTCCACAGTGTTTGCAGGCTTTGCTTTTCATCACAAGAGGTCCCAGGGGAGGTTCAAGGTAGGATCCTTGCCATCCCGGCTCAGCAATCACAGAAAGCCAAATAAATAAAGCAGGAAGTTGGCAAAGCCCTGATTCAGCAAAGGCAGAAGCACAAGTTCAGCATTAACCTCTGCTTAAAATGATTTGGAACAGAAGAGTTAATCTCATGGCTGCCCAAAAGTCAGACCAGGAATCCAGGGCCTTGACAGTCGGCACATCAGTGCTTTAAATCTGATGGGAGAGGGTGCTTAAAGCTGAGGAACGGCTTAAATATGGGAAAAGCACATTCCCTGGTAGGAGGTGATAACTCAAAGACTGGTTTTCGGTCCATGGCCAGACATCGTGGTTGGGTGTGATTTTGGCCAAGGCACTGATGCCCTGAGGGAGGCTGACGTTTGATGGCAGCGGATGGATGATTCCAGAGG
Source organism: Pachycephala philippinensis (assembly GCA_013397055.1). Lineage (NCBI taxonomy): Eukaryota > Metazoa > Chordata > Aves > Passeriformes > Pachycephala > Pachycephala philippinensis. Next base: position 261,136 of record VWZT01011608.1, read on the forward strand.
AGGCTGCCGTGGGGGCCCAGCAGCTCCTCCTCACTCCCACCCCTAGCCAGGGAGGCTGGAGATCCCTGGGCAGTGCAGGGAAGGGCTGGGCACTGCAGGGGTGTCAGGGCAGCAGCTCAGCCGTGGGCTGCAGTGCTCCCCCTGCTCAGCAAGCATCGCCCTGGTGAAGCCTCTCCGATGTGGGAAGTGTGGGGTCAGGGTAAGGGTCCGTGTGCATCAAAATACCCTCCCAGGGGAGGGGTGCAGGTCTGCCCTTTGGGTCGCAGGGGTTTCACTGGACACGGGGTCGGAGCAGAGGGAGGGAGTGGAGGGTGCCTCCCGGAGAGGTGGGTGTGCAGTTTAAACGTGCGAGACATCCCCTGAGGAGGGAGCGCGATGCTCTCCCAGCCCAAAACGCGCCCGACCCCGCGGGTGCCGGCGGGACGCGGCTCCCACAGCCGGCAAAGCCCGGCTCCCTCGCTCCCCGTGCTTATCTGATCTGCACCTCCGTAATGATGTGGTTAGAATTGAATTATGGTGCTTTAATGTAGTTACAGCTACATTTCCCAGGCACATTTCTTCCTGACGTACACTGCTGGAATTTAGGATGTGGCCAGAGGCCGTGTGTGAGTCCTTGTCTCCCGGGCTTGTTGCAGCCTTGCCACGTGCTGTGCCAGGCCCTGGCCGGAAAGGCAGACTTAGGAGCTCAATCCACATCTGCTGCTGGAAAATCAGTGAATTACGTGGAAAGCCAGGGAATTACATTAAAGGTAACCCCAGGGCGACAGCCCTGTGTGCAGGGAGTGAGGCTCCTGCCCGCACACGGCCATGCCGCTGCAGCAGGGAGAGGCGTGGCTGGACACCAGCCCCTGCACGGACAGTGT
>VWZT01011609.1:0-10108 GCA_013397055.1 Pachycephala philippinensis
TAATATTTATTATTTATATTAAATACTTGTGGTTGTCTAAAAGTCCACAGAGAGGAAAGGAAAGGGTGAAAGGACCCGTGACCTCTTCCCCAGCTTTGGAGGGATTGATGACACTTCTTGGCCCTTTCTGAGGGTCTCAGAAGACCACCAGCATTACAATTTATAGAAATCTTTAATTAACAAATAAAATTAACTGGTTGCCGCCACCATATCACGAAGCAGTGGCTGAGGGTGAAGGTGCAGTCGGGTTTTAGGCACAAAGAAAATCACTTTTGATGTGAAACCTGGACTTTTTCTTCCACACCTTGGCCCTAAAATGTCCAAAATCTTCCTGGAAATTTCTCTGAGTTTGACCACTGGGATGAGCCTCTGGTGAAATCCTTAAACCAGGTGAGCTTAACGTGATCTGGATTTTCTCAGCAAAATAAATCCATAACGTTTGATCCCCCCTGATGAGAAACCAGCACTCCCCATGACATTAAAGATACCCTCTGAAATAAAAAAAAAAAAGCAAGTCTATTAAATCTTTGTGCAGGCTTTTCAACAGCCAGTTTTGTGTGCTTTAGAAAATCGATGACCAGGATGAAAGTAAAGATTGTGGGAAAACCTTTACTTTATGTTAAAAGTAAATAAATAAATAAAAGAGAGAGATTTGAAGATATGGAGATTCGGAAATGAAGAATGTATTTAGGTTAATTCTTTGGCATTTTGTCCTTCCCATCTCCCCCACTTGGGTATTTCCCCCACATCAGATACCAGCAAAAAAAACCCAACAAAAACCCAAAATCTGCCATCCCTCTCCAGAAATGAGTCTTTCTTAGATCACTTTGGATCACTTTGTTCCTTTGCAGCAGAGGAGAAGCACGAGGCAGAAGGAAAATAGGGGGGAAGGAGAAGAACCTGTTAAAAATGATGCAACTTTTCCCTCCCCCCAAAGTGTGAGGATTAAAATAGTGCTCCCAACTTCCGTGGAACGCCTCAGCTCCCAGCTCGCTCCAGCCAGCCTCTCCCAGCCCCCTCCCCGTTATTGCCATCAGCAATTACACAACACTGCCTGATTTTAGCATTATTCTTTGTATTCCTTTCCCCTGGGGTAGGAAAAGGCTTTATTCCCTCCCCATTCCCAACCAACAACAGATAAATAACTTCAGCTGAGTGTCCGAGACAATTTGCTTTTCTCAAAGGACCCTTTCCTCAAAGGACAGCAACAGCACCAAAAAAAAATGCTGTTGTGGCATGTGCCAGCCCAGAAATTCTGTCCCTGGGCATGTTCTTTTATTTCCATGGAGTTATCTGGGGGGTGTTATCTTTAGAAGACAAAGAGTTGGAATATTTTAAAGAGCTTGTACAATATGAAGGGCAACAGTCACAAAGTGCCAAGGTAAAAGATGTTCCCAACCCAGAACCCCCTTGGAAAGGAGGAGAACAAAAAGGAGGAGAACACAGAGGAAGAGAACATAAATGAGGAGAACATAAAGGAGGATAACATTTTTCTGTTTCCTTCAGCCCATATTTCATGTTAATGGCTCAGCTCCTTGGTGTGATGATGACATAGAGCTCCTTGCATTTATTTCTCTGTTTTAAACCTGTTTATGAGAATATTCTGTGTGCACATGTGGGGCTGAAAAAAAGAGTTGGCAGCTAATTGTGAAATTCTTCAGCCATTTCAAACTGTCTCACTGCATTCATCTTTCCAGGAGTGTTATTTAGATGTGGAAGGGGAAATACAGCAGAACTCCATTTACTCCTAAACCATGCTTTGTATTTAAAAATGTCCTGTATCAGAAAAAGGATGGATCCAGCAAAATGAACAGGGCCAAGCACCAGCACTGGATGTGTTGGCACCTGGGAATTATTTCCCAAACCCTCTCCATTTTCTCAGTAGGTTGCAACACTTACTCAGCCACAAAAAGGCCAAAGTGGTTGAATTAACAGTCATAAAATGTTCAGATACTGCTGGAGAATGATGTAACACGAACCACATATAAAACCTTGTTAAAAATAAAAAGGAAATATCTTTTCCTTTGCTGTGCTTCAAAGCTGTTTTTTTCCTTTTTATGTAGAGACAAAAGAGCTTGTGAAAATTTCAAAGCTACCTCGGTGCCTTTTCCAAAAATAGTTTTGCCACCAGGTTCCTTTGAACAGGATCTTTTTGGGCTCTGCAGTTGTTTGGCTTGTACAGCCCAGAGGATTCAACACACAGAGCAGATTTCTCCTCTGGAGGAACAGAGGTGAGCAGGGAGACCTGGCCCTATAAACAGCATTTACACCACTGGGGAGTGAGAGAAAGGAAATTAGAGAGGGGGTTTCCCATGATAAAATATGGATAAAATATAAATAAACCAGATAAAAAGTAAAAATACTGATCTCATTCACAAAGAGATCACAGATAATAACAATAAATCTGTTATTCTCAGAGAGGAACTTTCCTTTGTCCTTACCACCTGTGGCTGAAAGGTTTTGTTGCACAATCAACTTTGTCAGCTGCAAAGTTCCCTGCAAAGGGGGCAAAGGATGTGGGTATGGATCCTCACACTGAGCAGCAGGGGGAGGGATTCTGCCCTCCCCAAAATCAATGAGGCTGCTGGACCTGAGGAGGATCACAGAGTCAGCTGTACCCTTTGCAGTGCAGCTCGATGCAGGGTTTAAATTCTTTGAAAACAATCAAACCTCTAATCCTAAACATCCTCTAAAAAGTGAAGTGTCTCCTGAGCTGCTGCTTCCCAACAGGAAACTGCTGTGGCAGGATGTGGGAAGGCAGAAGGAAAAGGAATTTCATTTTCCAGCCCTGGCTCCATCCAGCCTGGCTCATCCTCTCTGCTCTGGGAGCAGCTCCTGCTGGCACAGCTGAGGTGGGACAACACAACAAAAATGAGGGCAAACGATCAAAAAAGATCTGGTAGCTCAAGTTGTGTCTAAACCCCATAATTTGTTCTTATTTCAATGTTTAAATGTGAGCTGCCTGTCCCCAGAGGCCACCTCTGAGTGCTCAGCCCTGTGTGGTGACAGCAACTCCACTTAAACCAGCAAAATAATTAGTTGGTAATTCCGATTTTAGAAGCTGAGCAGCAAAATTTAGGGTATTCCCATCAAAACGTATCTCGTTCATTGAACAACTTCCCAGTCTCACCAGTTGAAAGAAGCATTAATGACTCTGAAGAAATCAGAAATGTTTTGCTGAGGGGCAATCAAGGCTGTAATGAGATGCTTCAGGATTACTGCTGGGTGCTAAAGGCAGCTGTTAAAGATCATGTGTTTACAAATTAAAGAAGTGAGATACATTTATCATTCTGAAATTATACTGACACCTTTAATGCCATTTTTCTTCTGTCTCAGTAGCAACACTTCTTTTACATTACAGATATATCCATGGGCAAGGTGAGATTGCAGATTTTACCAGTTTTATACAAAATACCGATGCTCCCCTCTGAAATAAACTCTTAGGACAAGCAACCTCTTTATAACATCATGCAAACTATGATCTGCAATTCCAGGGGGTTAGATATACATATATTTATATACACACATTTTGGGGGTACAGCAGTGACACATTTTGATTGGTCATCATAACTTTTTACTATTTTTCAGCAATGTGAGTCTTTCACCTTCTTGCCAGCTCCTTCCACTCCTTTCCCAGCTGAAGTGGTCAGCACAGAAACAAAACTGTGTAGAGAAATCATCTCCTCACCTGATTTATCTCACAGGAGTACAAAGTACCCACCAATCCTCCTGAAACTGCCCGAAAAATCCTGTGGGGTGGGTGAGGAAAAATCAGGAATTTGGGCACAGTGCTGTGCTGCTGATTCCCTGATGTTTTTACAAGGAGCACCAACCTCATGAATTAGATTTTAAATGAGTGAAGTATCAACAGGACCCACTGCACTTGGCCAACAAGGGAAGGAATTGGAAACATATCCCAAAAGCAGCAAATCCCAGCCCAAACTGGCTTTTAGGGAAGTTCCCAGGTTGCTGCAGAAGCTTCCACCCACCAACACTTTCAAGTACCCAGCCATTTTTAATTTAGAACCACATCCTTCATGATATGCAAGGCACAAAGATCCATCAATTCAGCGTGTTTGGGGCACGAGGGATGAAGGTTTCATTAGCAGCTCATGAGAAAATCATTTTATTTCCTATTCAATCTGATGGCACTGGAGTTTGATGCTGATGGCAGAACCTAAAGCAGAGGTTTCACCCAAAATCCTTTGGAATCAATGTGATTCTGAGAACCAACTTCAGCGGGGCCAGGATTTCTGCCTAAATTCTGTGTTTAAATAAAATGCATAGGTTATTTCTAGCTCACTCTGATTACCTGCAGGATTCTGCCAGAGTAACTCAGGGAAGTTCTCCTGCCTCCCAGGGCAGTTTCCATTTTGCATATAATTATATTCAATAAAAAAATAGTATGAAGCGACTTCCAAAATCCAAAGGTCCAAAATTCAGCTGACATATATTAATCTTTATTATGTAACAAATAAATAAGTTTATGAATTCACACGACCTGTACAAAAAGCTGGGAAGCTTTTGGACCAAGTTAGGTACCGGTTATTTGGATTTCGTATTTTTTAAACAAATGATCTAACATTTTACACAGCTGTGGAGTTAAGGCAAAACCAGAAAAGACCTTGAACACAACAGAAGGGCTGGAAAATACACAGAAATACAAACACGGGGATCTCATCTCCAGCTGACAAAGTGGTTGTGTCTAAGGAAGGAATCCCTCAGGAGCTGAATAAAGCAGTAATCATCAATCATGTTAATTAAAATTGAAGAACCAGTGTGAGGTGTCCTGCAGGGCAAAGCTGTTTTTGTAAAGCTGTGCCTGAGTGATCACCTTTAACCCTGGGAAGTTTTGCCTGGATGGTTATAATCTGCTTTTCCTTTTAGGAATCAGCACACGGAAAAGAGGAAACCCTTCCATTTCCAACCAAATACATCCACAACCCCTCGGGTTTATGGAGGCTGGACTTGATTGTGACTGAGCTTAAATATTTGGGTAAACCATCCAACACACAACACACAGAGGAGAACTCAAGTAGACCACCTAGCAGTGAGAATTACCTTTCTAAGACAAGGGAACAGATCATGGCAGTCCAGTCCCAGGGACAGAAACACGTGTGAGCAATTTATCAACACTCAGTTCTTTGGCAGCAACACGCTAACTCTTGGTTGGAGTCTGAACTCAAACTCTCCCACATGAAAGACTTGGTGCCAGGCTTTTCACAGTTAAAGAAAATCCACTTCTTCCACAAATCCGGCGAGTCCAGAAAATGAAATTGGAATAAATCTTGCAGGCAGCTTTAGACTGTAACCGTCAGCACTGATATTTATTGTCTGCTTTAGTCTCAGTCCAAAGATATTGTATTTGAACACACAAAACTCTGTGAAACTTCTGAGGAGTTCGGATGGGGCCAAAATCCATGGAGAGAATCCAAAATCACCCATGAGAAAGCAATAAAGAACCATCACTCCCATGATGACAAAATGATCTTGGTGTGACAGAGGCGAGGATGAGTCCGCACCTTGATGGATATCACAGGAAAATTGACTTTACAGGGGAAAGACCAGGAAGCCAGAGAATGTTGAGTACTGCCATCCACCGACCAGGTTTCCCTTCTCCAGTTTGAGGTAAACCTTGTCCTCCTTGTCCAGGTAGAGCAGGACCCCGTTGGTGGCAGCCTCACGGGTGACATCCTTGTCCCCAGCGAAAGCAGAGATCACTGGCTTCCCGTTCAGCATCAAATTCACCTGCAAGAGAAGCCCTGAAAAGCTCTAATTAACAGCAAAACATCCAGAACCACCCCCGAATATTAACCACAGTGCAAGGGCCTGATCTTCAGTGCTTTTTGGGTTATTTTAAACCTATAATGACATTTATTTGGCACACGCACGTGGATGTTCATGAGCTGGACCTGCAGCTGAGTGAGGCATCACCTCAGCTGGTATCACTTTGCCTATCTCAGGGGTTATTTAGTCACACAGGAGCAAAATAAAAGACATTTTCAATAAATTTGGGCACACAGAGTGGTGACACGAGGTGTCAGAGGCACCATAGAGGGCTGGCAGCTTCCACTTCACTGGGAACAAAATGTGTGTCCCTCTCAATACTGCTAGCAGCTCAGTTTTGAAGTTTAGAACTGACTTTTAGCTTTATAAACTGACTCCATTTTTCCATAAAACATTTCTGCAAGCCAGCACAGCCTCTGCTCTGCAAGGAGCATCTCAAACAAAGATGGGCAGGGCCTGGGGGAAGGGGCAGTTCCAGGCATTTCTCATTTCCCTTGTGGCAAACTCTCAGCTTTGCTCTGTTTTTCCTTTCCGAGCAGCTCTAATGCAGTCACAGGGGGTGAATTATGGGATGCTTACCCACATCCCCTGTGCTGGCCTTGCACATGCTCCCATTAATTCTAATGGGAGTCACCACAGAATAAATTAGTGCTCAGCAGAAGTCAGGGCAGCAGAGCCTGGTATTTATTTGGGATTCACCTGTCTGGGAAATCCACTCAATCAGGCGTCTCCAGGGAACCCGCTGCAGTTTAATGATATTTAATGGCACTAACAGATGTTGTGGGGGCAGAGGAACATCACCTGTGTGGGAAGGCTGCAGGTGATTTAGTGGGGCTTCAGTCTGGATGTGGCTGGGACTCAAACCAGTTTGATCCACTGCAACCCTTTCTGGTTCTCCTCCCCATTTACAACAGAGAAAAAGGGCATCGAGGCTCTACTCATGGCTTGGCTTGGGTTTATCCCACTCTGTCTGTTCCATCGGGTTCCCCTCACATCATCCTACAGGGATTTAATCAGGAGACACATCCCAGGTTTGCACGGGATGGTCTCACATTGACTGCTCCAAAAGGGAGCCGAGCAAACCCATCCATCCCTTCAGAATCTCTCATCCATGAAAGATTTCAGGCCATGCACAGGTTGGAACACTCCCTGCCACGAGCCCAAAACTCCCGGGTTTGAGCTCCTGGTTTATGAAACACCAAAGTCTGAGCTGGACTTCCAGAACCCAAGGCTTGGCATCTTTCTTGACAATGTGCCTTTGAAATTTGTGAGTTATTCAACCTTCAGCATCCCAGAGAGAGAAAACACATTTCAAGCACCTTAAACAGCTTTATAAGCTCATTACAGAGATTTCCATGAGGTCAGTGTTTCATTTAAGGCTTTGTCATTGACCTGACTGCAATTAAGATTTTACACAGCAAACTGAAGGGGATTTCACCAGAGGTGGGATCGTGGCTGCACCAGCTCTCTCCCATCTCCACCACCCACACCTTTCCCAGGAGCTTCACCAGGAGCTTCCCAGGGCTGGAGCAGCCACAGAGAAATGTCTGCTCACTCCTCCTGCAGAAATCCATCTCAGCCCAGCCTGGCAGGCTTAAAACCACATCCAGGAGCAGGAGAGAGCTGGGAAAAGCATCAGGCACCTCAGTGAACCTGGAGGTGTCGTGGGGGGAAACGAGGGAAGCCACAGATGTTATTCCAGCCCTGGGAAGCCAGGAGGTGTCACAGCAGCAGGAGGATTAAGGAATTACTTCAAGGAATCTGCTGCTGGCTCAGCAAGGGGATGTTCAGGAATTTAGAGGCTTTTCCCTCTTGTATTTCATTAGGCAGCTCTGTTTCTATTAAGGTACAGAAGAAAGTGCAGAATTACCCCTTTTTTCTAATGTATCACACATTTTTTATCCATTGTATGATGGAAAAAGAAGTTTAAATTGCTGTAACGGTTCCCTAGAAGACATTGCTATAGGGATTTAACCAACCTTGGTCCTCAGCACACTGAGGGCATAACCAGGGACCTGGCACCAGGAGCCAGGGCACAAATGGTTCCAAAAATACTCAAATCTGATACCCAGAGCTCCTGTGTTCCACACAGTGAGATTAACCTGTGTCAAAACACAACTCTTCAACAGCATTTCAGTGAAATTCAGAGCTCTCTTTTACTCTTGGATCATTCCCTCTATTGAATGCTTTATGTTATTCATAACATAAAGATAGATAGATATTCATGGCACAGAAGTGAAGCTGTGGTGATTTATCTGAGGTGAGGATTCTGCCTTATTTCTGTTCAATTTTAATTAATGGACTCTACTGATAAGAAATCAACACCACAGGTTGCTGTAAACTAAGCCATTTTTCCTTAAAATCATGTTCAATGCTCCTGTGCTCAGTCAAGATCCTGTCCTAAACAAACAATTTAAATAAAGATTTTGTAAACATACTCGATCAACATACCTGAATTGTTTGGCTCTGATAGACTTTAATTACGTGAAAATTGAAACTGTAAATTCCTTTCCTTGGTGATACAAAGACAGACTCCAACGTGAAAAAATTGCCCACATTTACCAGGATCTACAAACAGAAAAATGGGGATTAGTACAGGCAGTGAGTGCTAAATAAAAACACAGATTACCAACTTCAGAAACCATTCACCCATGGAAAATTTTTTATCTACATCTAAGCTGGTTTATTCATTTTCTCTCAGTTACTTTGCAATAACTCATAAAATGAGTATTTAGTTGGATTTATAGGACAACTTTACTACAGATAATCTGAAGTGGGAATTATTTCTTATTTTGCTACTATTCCATACCTTTAAGTCTCTTTCTTCTATAAATGTTTTTAAAAGGGATTTTTGTCCATCATTCCCCCAAAATGCCATCCAAACACCAGTTCTGGGAGTGGCACACGGCTTTTGGCTGAAAAGCAATGGCCAAGCCAACACTGCCTTCCCAAAGAGTGAGCAAGGATGTGATCAACACGAGCCATTCCCAGTTCCCAGCCAGCCTGAGCTACTGGAATGCCTGGCACATCCCAGCAAAGCTGGCTTCAGTTGTTCTCACAAGCACTAATAATAATTTAGGTTTAATTAAAGAGACAAGTGACAGAGGGAACACATGAAATGAGTGCATCACCCACATGCCACACATCCTCTGTAATGACTGCATTTTGCTTTCTTTCCGCTTAGTTGTGCTTTATTTTAACTGATATTTCCAGGCTCCTCTGTGCCAGGCACAGCCCTCAGAAGCCTCTAGGACTGTCCATGGAGTTTTAGGGTCATTTACAGTGCCAGCACTAAGCTGTGGGGCATGTCTGCCTCAGCTGCCACGACAATTACTGCTCACTACAGCAGGGTGTGGGAAGAAGAACCATCAGTCTCAATGGCTTTGGGCTCGCCCCAGGACAGGAGCTGGGGTTAAAACACACAAATGTGTTGGTATTTGCACATTGATATTGGTGCCGAGCTGAGCGCAGCTGGACCATGGAGTGTGCTGGGAAAGTTAAAGGATTTCCCCTAAAAATCCTCTCTTCTTCCCCTCTCAGGAGCTGCCCAAACCGCCTAAACCCTACCCAGGCTTCACCTGAGATCCATCCCCGTGTCCCCAAGCGATGTCACCCCAGCGGTGCCACCGAGCGCTGCCAGCCCGGCACCTCCGGGCTCGGTCCCGCTTCTCCCGGGAGGGGCCGGTGCCGCACCCGGGGGATGAACGGGGAACCCCCGCATCCCCCAGCCTCGGCTCCCCCTGCCCTGCCCCTCCGCCTCGGGGCGGATTCCCGAGTTTCAGCCGGGCTCCGGGAAGGGGCAGGCGGCACCTGTTGATGCGCGGGGGATGCCCCGCGGAGCCTCACCTGGTCGAAGTAGATGATGCGCGTCTTGTTGCTCATCTCGGAGGGCTCGTGGTTGGTGCTCCGCACGGCCGAGAAGGCCACCTTGGAGTTGGCCGCCCGCACGGAGATGCCCAGCGGCGAGGAGGACGAGCCCTTGGCGTCGGGGGCCGGGTTGGAGTCGCAGACCACCAGGCACTTGCCCTCCAGCACGATGGGCTCGGTGTCGTTCTGCGCGGTGGCGGCGCGGCCGCCCAGCGCCAGGGCCAGCAGCAGCAGCCGCCAGCCCATGGTCCGCACCCGCGGCCGCTCCGCGCCCCGCTCCGGCCACCGCGGGAGGCTCCGCGCACCCCGCTCCGCTCTCTGCTCTCCGCCGGCTCTTCTCTCCTCCTCGCCTCCTCCTCCCACCGCCACCACTTTGTGCCGTCTTCCTTTTTTTTCTTTTTTCCCCTCTTCTCTTTCTTTCTTTCTCTCTCTCTCTCTCTCCGCGGTCCTCTGG
>VWZT01011611.1:2980-15415 GCA_013397055.1 Pachycephala philippinensis
AGCTTGGGTTTTCAGAGAAGTTGCTTATGTTCTTTTTTATTTCAGCTTTCAGGAATTTTACTACGACTCACTTATAAGCTTTCTGAAGGAAAGTCTGAGAAAGGCTCTAGAAAAAAGGCTGCTAGAGATAACATATGATTTTAAACAACTTTGTCATGGCTGCCAAATAACCTGGGGAAGGCAGTGTGGCATCTAGACTGATAGTGATAAATCATCTGAAGACATTAGAAGGAAGGCATCTGCACTCAGGTATTATACTTTGGGTCTAATATTGAGAAAATTAGCATCTGGAATTTTCCCTTTATTAGTGTTTTGAACATTATTAGTATTTTGAACATTCAGCCAAGCAGACAACTGCAGATGATGAGATCTTTCCATAAATTAGAGGAAAAACTTACCAAAAGTAAAGTTGCTCCAAAAATATAATAAATTTGAGACATTCTGTATGATGCAGCTTTGCTGCTGCAGTAACTCACTGTTCCTCCAAAAGATGACTGTAAATTGTACACTGCATGTATAAACAGGGCATGTCTTTTGTAGCAGTGGAAAACATCCTTGATATGGTCTGGTTTGGTCTGGAAAGAGCAGCACTACCTGGATTTAGCTGCCTCAGTGGCCTCATTAAGTAGTCTTGAGAAATATCTTCCTCTGTGAAGAGATCTCAGATGCCTTCTTCACTGGGACTGCTACCCTTTTCTTTCACCCTGTGGGCAGGGTTGACTCCTCATACTCATATACCCTATTTTATTCAATGTAAATAGTAGCCATGTTTTTCTGTGTACAAGAATAATTTCCAACAGAAGTGTGGGGGGAATGACTAGAGGTTTTTTTCTTGCAGTGACAGCTCCTTGTTCGTCAACTAAAAATCTAATGCTATTGACTGGTGATGTGGTAATTTAACATTACTGACAATGACAGAATATTGTTATACTGTATTGCATCTGCGTAGCACCCTCAGTCTGAGATCGAGTTGAATCACCATCATTACATTCTGTTGATATGTTCTTGGAGGAGGTAATACAAAGTTATTTGTGATTTACTGGTAGGGCAGTTGGGCCCAGGGAGTGATTTCCTTTGGTCAGGGAGTGAGTCAGGAGCATGACTGAGAGCATGTCCTTCTAAGCCAAAGAGGTGATGAAGTGGTCTCCACAGCCTCTCTCTTCTCCTTCTGCTCTCAGCCTCCAGATCACCTCACCAGGCTTAGAGGCACTACAGAACAACATACAGGCTTCAGATATGCAGCCATCCACTATGGAGGTACTGCGGGGACTTTCCTCTGTCTCGTACTCAGGACAGGCCATGCCAAATTCTGCCCAACAAGAAGGGGCTGCAAGAAGTCAATTTGTATTTTCACCTCTGTGCTGTATAGAGGGAACGTACAGTATGAAGTGTAATGATAGACTGACATGAAAGGCTGTTCCCTTCCCTCTCTGCTTTTTCTGGCAGCAGCTGAACATGCAGTGACAACACACCTTCCATTACTAATATTTTGAAACCTAGAGCAGGAGAGTGCCTCAAACCGCAGCCTTATAACGTAATGAAGAATACACACAGCTGCAGTAACAACCACATAATTATTTAATTAGTTTTTGACAGCTTCAAATTGCACAGGCAAAGGAATGCATGAACCGCACATGGAAACCTGCCAGCAAAGGTTTTACACGTACGCAGATGGTTTTAGCTATTGTAAGCGCAAAGCCAGGTTGCTGCACTTTTACTGCAAAACCTAATAGCACATCATGCACTGGAGAAGTTATATCAGGGGAATAAAAACGGCATATGTAATTACTTCTTCTCCTTTATGTCATAGCATTACTTTTGTTATATTTAACTTCCCATAAATGAACCCTCTGAGACCAAAGATGGGAATATTTTAGCATTAATTTAAGTAATCTGTAAAGTAACAGCTTCTTTGGGCTTTTGGAATAAGCAATTATGATACCACTAATTAACATTACATATGAGTTTATATTTTAAGATCCTATTATGGAGATTAATTAATTAATATCTCTGTTGGGAGGATAAGTATTTGTATTTTTATTTTGAAAAAAGAAAGACAGGCTCACAGAAGTGTAGCGGTTTGTCAGAAGCCACAGTGTGATTCAGGGACAAAAGAGATGACAAATTAAGAACTTCCTCAGTTTTCATTTGACTCTGCAGAGAGCTAGGGCAAGAAATTTCAATATATAAATGCGGGAAAAATAATTGTCTTCAACAAAATGGATGAAAAGGGGACTAACATTAGTAGAAATCTGTCTTTGGCAAATAGATTATTCCAAAGGGGAAGATAATAATTTAGAAGTGAAGCGAAGCATAATGTACTGTAAATATTTGCTCTTCGGCTGCTGCAAAGCCAACACCCATCTCCCAAGTCACTCCAAAGTGTTTATAATTTCCATGTGTCGCAAGCTCCATGATTTTATATTAGAGGGGAAGTGATTTCTCCTGAATGCACCTAATTAAGGCTAACAGCTAAAATAAAACATGAATTAATTCAAAACTTCACTCAGCACTCTAAATGAACACAAACGTTGTCTGAGGTTTAAAAAGTTAAGTTCCCCTTTTTTCCCACATAATTGAAGTTTTCATATTTTCCAGCCTTTGCTTTTTATGGTTCTGGCTGGGATAGGAAATGCTAAAAGCCCACAAGAAAAGGCTATTCCCATAGAGCTGTGTAAGATATTCACAACAAAAACCTAAACCATGCGGAACACATGTGGTTTCAAGTTTCACAAGAAAGTCAAAACCCAGACTCTGTTTGTTGAAGTCTGTAACACGTTTTGAATGAAACTGGGCCTGTTTTCAAGAAAATCTGGTCAGATTCCTGGTTTTGAGTTGAAACCATCTGAAATTTGGCATTTGGCAAGTTCTGGGAAGAAGTCTTGAGGCCTGATCTCACTGATGCTTCAAGGGGGACTTGCTGTAGATGGGAGGTGAGTGGAGGGGATGTCAGGTCTCAGCTGGGTGAGTGGGGCAGTGGCATTGTCACGGGCTTTGGGGCTGAGGAAACCAACACAGCATTGGTGGGCCTCCTGAGGCGGGGAACTGTAGTCAAGAATGGTTGTCTGAAAGTCATGTGGCTCACTTCCAGGACAGGAGATCCTGGAGATCTTGTGCACCCCTCAAAGGGCACCTTGCTGTGCCTTCTCATGTACTCCCAGAGAGAGTACATGAGAAGGCATGTACTTTGAGGGGTACACAAGGAGACCCCCAAATACTTTGGGACTGTGTTCATCACTACACTGTATTTTGTAGGATTTATGTGGATATCACTGCATCCACATGGAAAACACACCTTTATTTTACCTACAGTAATCTCACTGACTAAGCAAATGAAAGACTGTGAAGAAATACTTGGCACCTATGATGAAGCCATGCACTTTTTTTAAGAGCTCTGTATAGGAATGAGTCATTAGTTGATGCTGCAGCCTCAGTCTCTAAGATGTTATCAAGGTAAAACTTATGAGCTAAATTCTGGTATTGCAAGGATGGATACCAGAGGAGAATTTTTTCTTGTGCATTCCTAGAAACATCTTTATCTGATACTAATACTACTGTAAACTATTGAAACTGTAAGGCTTTTAAATCTATCTTACCTCTAACTTTCTCTCTTGCTAATCACTTTTAAAATTTTTGTCCCTGTAAGCAGTGAAAATAGGTTAAGAAATTTATAATCAAGATTTTAATAATATGATTAGAATGCAGTATTATCTATACAGACAAGTTTATTTCTTGAGCTCATAAACAGATACCATACACAGCTACCAATACATTCCCCCACTTATATTGCTGTGTTTGAGAATATTGAACTGTGAAAATAAAAGCTGTTTTGTGCTGAGGCCAAAATGTAAGCAAAGAACAGAGCAGATGGTTTATGAGTACATGGAAAAACAGCGTATGTCTGTGTATAAGGAAAGAGCTCTATATCAGACTAATGAATATAGTTTTCCTGTTTTCTCTAATGATATTTTATATGTGTAGTTCTGTGAGTCCAGCACTGTGAGGACAACAGTTATGCTCACAAATGAAATATAGCTCGTTAAATCTCCAGTTCTTCCATCCACACTCACTTTGATTAAGCATAGGTCAGTCCTGTGCGAGACAATTATTTATTACCCTGCCACTACTACGTATTTTTTCCCCCCCGATGTCTGTGTTTTGGCTTTATATAACATGATAAAGTCCCTTTTGCTAGCAAGTCTTTTAATGCAGTAAAGTTCTGCTCGGAATCTCAACAAACGTCCACAGTGTGCAGATTTTCATAATTCATGCCTTCTGTTGTTCCTCTTAATAAGAATACTAAAGGAAGCAGATACTGTCATCCACCAACCTGCTTCCCCAAGACCCAGTTGCCCTTACATTCACCTTGTCTAGAACTAGCTGAAAATCTCCCAGATGACTGGGTTTTCATCACTTCGCTAAGTGGCAAACAAGTGCCTTTGTGGTTTCTGTCATGATGCTCTTCTCTTGTTCAAAAAGAACTTGTGGGAAATACCCCCAAAACAGACTTGTTTTCTTTAAAACCATCTTTTTCTGTAGTTCCTCCAAGAAGCAGACAGCAGTTGAGCTTTGGGGATATTGAGCCTAGTAGCAAGTTTTAGCTGCACTGCACTCACAAACAGAGTGCATCCACTTCTAACCCCTTTCCTTGGCTGCAAACTCAGAGGCTGCTTTTCCCACTGCAGTGGGAACTGAAGCAGCATCTACTGCCTTATGGATGTCCGCTCCACTGTCTAGCTTGTCTCCACAGTGCCCCAGCCCTTCGGGCTGGTTCTATACTTGGCACCCACCAGGTGCACATCTGGTTATGCCATCCTTTATCAGGGTCTCAGATACAATATACCAAGTGCTGCAGGGGTGTCCTGGGGCTTTAACAGGGTGGAGGTGACTGGTGGGAATGAGAATTGCAAATTATGTTCTGCTACCAGGGCCAGTAGCCTGAGGAAGTCGTGGAGTGTAAAAACTCCTTCTGTTTACAGGCCAATAATCATCTTAAATGTCTTTAGGAACAGAAACAGAAAATGTAGGAGAGTCCAAATTAGTTTACCATGGCAGAATGGAAATGGAAAATTCCATCTGTTTCATAACCAAAATATATTTTATACTTATGCTGCAATATTTGTCAACATAACTACAACAAATAGAGGAGAGTAATTCAACAGATGATTACAAAAACACAGAAGGGGTGTATTGGTTTTAAAAATCATGTTAATTTGTAATGATTGCATTGCAGAATGACAGTTTTTCTCTTTGGAAATTTCTTACTCAATTCTAAGGCTCAGTTATGCCAAATTGCTGGTATTTAACAATAAGATCAGTAGACCTTAAAAACAGAGAGAAGAAGAAAGAAAGCAGAAGCTACTATGGATACTGCCAAACCACTTCTCAGCTTTGTAAAATCAAGCACATGGGCAAGTTTCCCACCACAAAATCAGCATAAATTGATTTCCAAATAGCTTACTTTTTTTTTTTCCCAGTTTCCACCCCGACATTCTGATGGCAATTTGATAAGCGATCAGAAAATCTTATAATAAATTTTCTTTCAAAAGGAGGTTTACAAGTACTTTGCTGCTTATTTGTACAACACATCTTTTGTATTTCTTGATGCTGTATCAAAGGTCCTGGCACAGCACTGGCACTCTTTCTTTTAGGAATTCTGTTTCTGTCTCTTTTCCTCAGGTTGACTGGTTTCTTACTTGACAAACGTCTTCACTCATTTCAGCATCTAACTGGAATTAAACGTAGTACAGTCTTACAATTAACAATTAGTGCTTATTATGTTGCCTGTTTTTTCCCAACACAAATGAAATATTACTATTTCACAGACATTTCCAGTAGGAATGATTGTGTAGAGTTCCACATTTAATGTCACTCCATGCTTGAAAGCTATATGCAGTGCTTACTTTGGATTACAGCTAAAAAACAAGTTTTGATTGAAAGAATGGCTGTGACCCAATCGTTAACTACCATACATGTCAATTTGAAATGATGGAAATAATTGCCACTGACAGTTTTACTCTGTAGAAACCTATTTTCCTCTCTTCAGAATCTTTTTTATCTTGGTTTACTGGAAAAAGTGAACAAACACAAGGAAATGCTTTCAAAATTATCAGCTTCTAAAGAACACCAGTAATCACTTTGCATAATCCACATCTGGGCTCAATCCAGTTTTCCTTAATTAGCTACAAATGCCATGTCTGCTGCTATGTCTGAGATTTTCACTACATTTACCTATTAAAGTGTAAAATGAATTGGATTTTCAAGTTAAAGAATATTACTTAGGTCGTTAAGTGGATTTAGACACAATGGCATTTCTTGTACTAAAAATAGTACAGATGTGGCTACTTTTCAGATTTTTAGAACCAGAGCACTTCTGGTTTTTTAAGATCACACTGGCTACTTACCCTAGCAAACAGGTATTTGACAGGTGTTATTTCACCAGTAAATCACACAAAAACGCTCAGGTCTTTTGTTCATCCTGCAAATAGAAATAATTTTGTAAACTGTGAATGACTATAGCTTCTCTGAGTCTGGTGTACATAGACTGTCTGTCATGTTTCCTTTGTCAAGGCTGGATGTGGTATTCACATCCATCTAAAGGCCCATGCTGCCTTTACGCCACTGTCCAAAAAATGGGAAGCTAAGCAGCTAACTTGCTGCAGAGTATCCCATTGCTCTGAGGTCAGGGATAAAGGATACACAAAGTTAAATATTTTGCCTGTACTGGGAAAAGAAAACAAGTCCTCCTCAAACTTCTGTTAAACTTGTTATCAATGGAGAATGTGCCCTACTAAACACGAGTGGTGTAGGAATAGTGTAAACAGATGAACATCATCCTCCAGCCCTTTACCATTACCAGTTTTCAGTTGTCATTGAGAATTGAAATTGTTTATATGGATATGTACAGCTTCAAGTTGCACCAAGGGAGGTTTAGGTCAGATGTTAGGAAAAATTTATTCACTGAAAGGGTTATGGAGCATTGGAACAGACTGTCCAGGGAAGTGGTTGATTCACGATCCCTGCAGGTGTTTAAAAGATGTGTAGATATGGCACTTGGGGACAGGATTTAGTGTGCACTTGGCAGTGTTAGGTTAACAGTTGGACTCAATGACCTTAAGGGTGTTTTCCAGTCTAGATGGTTCTGTGATTCCATAACTCTGTGGATGACTGTCCAGTCACAATACCCTGTTTTTACCAATAGCTGCCCAAACAAGAAAGACAAGAGTGTCCTGTCATCTGGAGAAGGATTCTGAAATACAGCACCACCTGTGTAGGGCCTTTGGCATCAGTGTTGTGATTGCCATCCCCCAGTGCTCCCTTCTCCAAGCTTGTGCCAAGCCCTCTTTGAAAAGGGAATCTGCTGGAAAGTTACCTGCTCTTGAAGATAATTTTTTTTCTTAAATTCAAAATGCAACAAAATTTGAAATCACTACCTGTCTGTCTCTACTTTCTTTTCCCCCTGAATTTTTTCTCACTGATGCATTTTTAAAGGCATGATCTTAGTTAAGCCAAGAGAAATCTTTCCAATGCTTTAAGAATACGATAGATCAATATCGAAATGAAAATGTAAAAATGGCTTAAGAACTGATTTTGCTAAAGGAAGACAGTGAAAAAGCTTTTGGCACTTAGGACAAGAAATAAAGTTGCAAGGTTTCACCTTGATTTTTAAGTCCCTGGGAGCAAATCTGGAAGGCCACTAGGCTCCTTCAGCTTCTGGCTGCAGTGTGCAGGAGAGAAACACAGTCCTCAGGTTTAGATCTGTGTGCACAGATCTGAGGATATTTCCCTTCTGAGGGTGTTGCTTTTGTTTCCCTCTTTCTTCCAACCTGCACGGCCTATGCATCTCTTTGTGAAGATAGGCTTGATAATGTCTGAAGGTACTTTATCCTGGAGCACTGTCTCAGTACACAAAAGGATGAATTTAAATAAAATAAACCATTCCTTGAGTCTTTCCCTCCCTGCCACCGTAGGGCTGTGTATACCTGATGTAGCTCTTTGAAAGTCAGTGGATTTATGTTGCTGTTACTTCAAGACAGTGCTGTAGGGAACAGCTAGCCTATTTCTATAATTCATCATGCGGAGGCAGTCAAGTGGCCCCAGAAGGAGCACCAACAGTTACCTTTCCTGCAGTTGCATGGGACAGACTCAAGAGGTGGAAGTCTAACATGAAGGAAGGACTATTGAACCTGAGAATTTGGAAGATGTTGCTATTCTAGTTTACAATCACTTCTTCCTTCTGTCATCCCCCAAAATACTCCTCGCTGTCCTTCAGAACTCAGAGTACACAATAATCTCACACTTGAAATACATGTTTATGAGATACCGAGGTTCCAGACCTCTTCTAGTGTGTCATGGGGCAGTTCTGGTGATTTGTCTGGAACTAGGCTGATTTATAGGAATGAAGGCTCTGGTCGACTGTGTCTGCTCAGAGCTTGGTCCATGGCTGCAAAAGTGTGCAGAAAAATCTGTCTCAAAATATGCTATTCAGCTGTTTCATACCCCTTTCAGTAGTGACAGCAATTTGGGGCTTATGCTTTTTTCTTTCCAAAGTGTGCTATTAAGGAACTAAAGACTGAAATGATTTCTCCTTCTGTTCACATTTTTGGTTGGTTGTCTTAGGTAAGATGTTCTCTTGGAAATGTTGTTTAGTACTACCCACAACTATTTCCAAAATGACTAAGTTTGTTTTTTAAAGAAGGATTAAAAAAAAAAGACAAATTGGAACCTTATGGACTATTAAAACTCTCTGGTAGAAAGAACTGTCAGCATGATTGATATCTAGAAATTCTCTTTTCAAAGTCATTAAAAAGCTGTGTTCCAGTCTTTGAGCTCTTGTGAGAAACCTCGCTAAATTGCTTCCTGTTGTCTAATTTCTGAAAATATCCTGCCCAGAAGAGACACAACAATAGAATCATGTCAGAAATGCAAATACCAGGTAAGCCATATGCATCAGCAATAGTGGGGAAAATGGCTTAGTTTGTTTGTTATTCAAACATTTGTTTAGATAAGAATTAAAAAAAAAAAGCTGGAATCTCTACATGCTCCAAGTAAATTACTCACTTTGGAAACATGACTTTCTCAAGGGCACTAAATACCATGTAATCTTGACAACCCAAAACATACCTGGCTGAACTAAAAGTAAAAAAGAAAAATACATAAAAATTTTATTTGGTAAATAGGAAGGTCATCCCACTTAGTGATATTTCAATTTTAATGAAATTCTTTTATCTTGAAATACGTACACATTTCATCCTAAATTGGTGCTCTTTCTACAAGTATATTTCTAATTTGGCAAATAAACAAAAGGCTGTATGGGAATTATGCTCAGAACTGCTGAGCTCAATTTGTTCTTGTGACATTAATGTGAATTATGTGTGCCTGTTGCTACCTGTAAGCTGGCTGGAGCTCATGGAAGGCTGGAAGTGCTGCAGTGCCAGCCTGGCAAACTTACAGCAGCAGCAGGCAGCTGCCTCATTTTCTGGCTTCCAGCAGTATGTGGGTGAAGCAAAATAATGTTAGCATTTGGCTAACATCACATGGTGGCTTCCAAAGTATCAGTTCAGAAGGCTTCTCTCATCCAAAAAAAATGGGCTTTCACTGGGTATTTGCAGTAACACACACACACCCCCACACCCACACCCATAATCAGTGGATGTGAAAAGGATGCTTGCCAGGGAGCTTTCAGATCCAGAGCTGTGAATGGAAACTGCATGCTTGGAATGGAGGCATGAGAATGCTCTTGCTGTTTGTGTCCTTTTGTTCCTCTGACATTTTGGGATTTTATGTGGGTGTGATGACATATTCCCCTAAAGACTGCAGAACTAAGTCACGAGTTTCAATGCATGCTACCAGAGAAGGATAACTCCTCAGAAACACGACCGCAGGGAAACAGAGAGCAAGCCCTCGTATGTACTGGAAGGATTAAATTGTGCGTAGGCTCCCCTAGCTGGTTGCAGTGAAAGTGAAGGCAGAGGGAGAAGCACATCAGCCCCCTCCCACTGCTGCCTGATTGCCTGCATCTGATTGCTGCTGCCATTGCTGGCTGCTGCCCAGCTGAGTCTCTCAGGGGATGTGCGAGGCCCACGCAGATAAGCACATTAGCACAGCTTGTATCTGCCCAACTGCATTACTGTTTGCACAAAAGCACGTTGCTTCTGGCTTACACTGAGCTGTAGCATAAACGAAAATCGGCTCCAAACCACTTAGGAGTGCTGGTCCCAGGAGGGTTTGTTTTGAAGGAGCCCTACTGACAGCAGAATTAGGCTACACATGTGGCTTCATGGAAAACTTGAGAGATGGAGACAGCAGGCAGATTGCAAGGCTAGATGGACATGTATTAGTTCAGCTGAGAAGAAAGCAAGCCAGGAATCTGGGAGAGATTTAGGGATTGGAAGTCTGAGAACTCATCTTGGAATGTTGTCCTGGGAAGCATCATGCAGTAGAGAGCAAGGAAGGGTGGATCATGATGCCACAGACCACCACCCAAGTGACGTTTGTGCTGGAGCACTTCATGGGTCCAGGGAAAGACAGAGTGGGATGTTTTATCAGTTATCTATCCATTACTGTACCAGACTTGGCAAAGAGGAAAGAACGACATTTCTGTTATGGAAAGAGGCCGGCAGGGGAGAGGAAGAAAGGCAAAAAGAGGGAAGTGGAGACACTGTGATCAAAAAATTGAAAATAAACCACCAAGTAAATAGTAAAGGACTAGACTTAAAGAAAAAACTAGTAGTGAGAGGAGAGAAAAAACTTAATACAAAAGTAATGGAATCCAGAGCTATAGGAGACTCTCTTTTACAAGTTTTCTCTCTCAGGCAGTTTTAAGATAGAATGGCTTTTCTTTCAGTAGGAAGAAAAGGGGTCTCAAAGGTTGGGCCTCCATCAATGTCCCAAAGAGGATGATGGGCTCTAGGAACATTCAGCCTGAGAAGGGTTCTTCTCACCTCTGTAAAATCATCACATCATGCTCATAAATTAAGCTCATTCTTGCATTGAGAAGGAATCTAGACTCAGACTTCTAAATGCATACAAAAAGAAGCAAACTATTTCTAGCTGTGCTACCAGAGATATAATGCAACTGGTTATGGCTAGGATAAGTATGTTTTATTATTTATGGCCTAACTACAGATACATTATACACTCTTCAACCTACTGGACTGTAAATGCTATTTTTGTTACCTGTCTGACCTTTTTTGTTACCTTTATTCCTGATTGCTGTCATAAACCTTAGATGTATGTCACCTGGAACTGTTCAGATGACAAATTTAATTCCACTTTTTATTCTGCCACCTCTATCTTAGCAGATATTTCATTGACGTTACTGAAGCAGTAAAGATTATTGCAAAGAAGTTGCACATCTCCTCATTAATAGGCATCAGACATCTCCCACTTCTTTCACAGGTTTGCTGAGTCAGGTACACCTGAATGATCTGCTAGTGTTTCTTTTTAAGCTTTATGCTATTTGTTATGGAAAATCCAGTTCGATAATTTTCTCCCATGGTTCCTCTAATTTATATTCTTGTTTGTTGACTTCATCTGTGTCAAATTTCTAAATCCTGAAGACCTTCTCTTCTCTTCAAAGAACCCTACTGCTTTCGTTACACTGGAAGGCTTTTGCCTCTCTGGTTTCCTTTCTTACTTGGTTGTATATTCATTTTCTGAGTCTCAGTAGTCATCTTTCATATCTAAACTACTTTTGGGGGTTTTAGTCCCTTTGAGCTATCAGTCTTTTGTAACTACCCTTGAGTTTTAGTGAAATCTCCCCTTTATAAAATACTGCTTCTTTCAAATTCCTTTCCTGGTTGTCAAACCTAAATGTAACAGCTGCTGCTAGTTGGTGGCCTGAGTCCTCTTCTTAGGTGAAATAGCTCCTCTGTGTTACTTAAGACTAATTCAAAATTAGCTTCACCTTCTGCTTCAGAACTTGAAATGTACTTTGGGTGTTGAGAAATCAGATGCTTACCTTTGCAGACATTTGGGGCAACTATAACAGCAGACCATGGCACTCTGTCATGAAGATGAAAAGCTCTTTCTAGTTAAAAAGCTTGTGTCCCGAAGTGCTTGAAAACCACTGCCAATTTTGGCAATGAAGTAACTGATGGCAGTCACAGATTGTTCTCCCTGTGTGGAGCCCATTCTGAAGTAAGATGAATCTGGCAGAGAGAAGAGGAATGATGGGACAAGAAGATGTGGGGAATTCTATGATGTCTGAAGCAAACATGCACCCCCTTCCACAGCTGTGAGTTCCCCCTTGGCTTCACACTGCTCATCTTCTCCCCTGCAGGTTTGCCAGCAAAGGAGGTTCAGCAGCAGATGCTGCAATTCCCCAGTCTTCTGGAGGTGGGAGTGGCCAGTGGGATGCACTGTTGTGGGAAGGGAGGCTCCCTAAGAAGGGCTTTCCCTCACCCTGTCCATGAGTTAGTTTTTTGCTCTGTT
>VWZT01011611.1:18659-31934 GCA_013397055.1 Pachycephala philippinensis
AGTTTACAGTAGATTAATGTCCTAACCTCTTAGCTTATTAGTGTGAAACACAATCAGCCCTTTGTAATAAGATTAGACAGTAGGAGCTTAACCCAGTGCTAATTTTTAATAAATTTTCCCCCAGTTAGAAAATGGGATAAGAGCTAGGGGACTGGAAACTGATTGCATACATGTTTGTGCACAGTAGAAAACTCACCATTATCTTTCACAAAAGTGACCTGTTGCACATAAATATTTCTTATGCTTTACATTTTCGTGCTGCTCCACCCAGATCTAGGCTTTTTAGTTTAAGAGGATAAATGGATATCAAATGGCTGGACAACATTAGTGAGCAAGATTCAGTAAAGTCCTGGGATCGAAGAAGTTTGATCTGATTACCCTGCATACAGGATTAAGAAATGATGGGCAGGTAACTTCAGTTTCAACTTGGAGACAGTGTTCCACGTTGCCAAATGTTCTTATCTGTATCCCTTTGTAATGAGAAAAAAAAAACAACAAAAAACCCAAAAAACCCAATCAAACAAAACCCCACCAACCAAAAAAAACCAAAACCAAAAACAAACAAAAAACCCAACCAAAAACCAAAACCAAAAACAACAAAACAACAACAACAACAACAACAACTTCAGGGAACTATTCCTGAAACCCCAGAGCACAATTTCAGCAGGTTGAATGTAATGGTGTCTGCCATGTGTTTTCCAGCCATCCATCCTCAGAGGGACCTATTCCTCTGTTTAAAGCCCCTTACAACCTTACTATCACAATAAAGAACAAAATTTTCAAAGAGGAGGACTAGAGACAAAAAGCTAAATTCCTTCAATGTATTTGAAAATTCCCCATTTCATTGACTGAAAATCCCCAACTCTGATAGCAGACCTTGCTTACCATGAAGCTTTATGGTTCTGGGAAGGGAAGATGTTAGCTATACGTAGTGGGAGACCACTGTGGCTACATAATAATCACCTTAAAAATATTGCCTGTTTCTTTGAATTTTTATATAAAAATCATGTCAGTAGCAAATCTATATTTTTTCCCATTGCCATGTTTTATCAAAAGCCTTAAGTATAACAAGGAGCTTTTCAACAACAGGAAAGTAGTTTTGTCAGTTGAACATGCTATATAATTAAAGGATTAACATTTTCTCTGAAATGGAATTAAGAAACAGAAATGGGTCTAGAGTTAACTCCTTCATGTTTAGATGACTGGCCAAGGAACTTAAAAGTGTAGAATTTCATTGGGGAATGTGCATTTTGGCTAGAGCTGTGCAAAATACTGCTGTGAAGACATTCTGGACTGAAATATTTGGAAAATTTTCTGTCAGAATTTTGGTGGAATGAGACTATTAGACAAAGAATGATGTGAAAAGCTGGAAGCAAGACAAAGAAACATGTATTTTCCAACCCAGCAAATTTTTAATCTTACTGTAGACGATGATCTCAAACCCATACACATACTCGCTGGCATACATTTTTACCTAAGTTTGAAAATATGCAAATACAAACTTTTAGAAAATACGCCTTTTCAGTTTTTACATATTCAACATGGCAAGTCTCCAGGACTTCATAATTCTGTGTAACTTGTTACTGGCGTAACGCACGTGTCTGAGCATTACCCACTTGCATGTGGATTTCTGGGCCTGCCCGGAATACCCAGACACCCAATAGTTCTGGCACGGCTGTGTGTCTATTTTCTTACTGTCTTAGTGATGGGCTTTAAATACTAAGACTAATTTTATCTTTCTTTTACAGGAAGTTAAATCTCTTGAAAATATCACTATTGTTTTAGATAAAAGAATGGCATGGAAATGGATGTATGTTTAAGGTGAGGATTTTCTCACGCAGGTTTCAAGAGCATATTTTATACCCAGATAACTAGCATCTTCTCAGTTTTGTAGGCCCCATGGTAAATTGCGGGATTAACTGATAGGCAGCTATTAGGAGAAGACTGCATGCACGTTCCTGCCCAGATTACTGTGAACAGCTTATGTTTCCTCTGGCTTTTGACTTTTGGGGCGGAGCAGTTTCCCTGTCACTGGACAGAGGACAGTGATGGTTCCTACCATCTGCACAGAGATCTCATGCTATCACTTTTCCTACCTCCTCTGCCGTTACTGATGTCACCACCATTTCTTTGCCACAGCAGTTCCTGACTTGAATAATATCTGCATTCCATTTTCTGCTTTGCTTGTAGTCTCACTTTTATCTTTACTTGTAACCCCTGGCACTGTACCTCAGCCCCTGAAGCTTCCTTAACACTGGAGGAGGCAGCTTTCTCTTTATTCTTTTCTCAGGTGAAGCAGTTGTCAGGGCCTTCCCTGGCTCCTGCTGTGCTCCCTGCTCTGTATGTCCCCACACACACAGAGATCCCTAGGCACAGGCTTCTGCAGATGCTATGTCTCTCCTCCTTTCCTGCCACTCTCATCACATAGCATCTGTCTTTGAGTGTCTTTGCTGACATCCCCTAAATCACCATGGATCCTTTCCTCATGTCACCATGGGTCTTACATGGGTTTCTGTACATCTCAGTGTCCAGGCTGGCTCTTAATGGACTGGTTTGGGGATTGGAAGCTGTATAGTCATAACATCTCAGGGTGTCTCTTGTAATCCATCCCTCCTCTACCTACCCCAGCCCTCCTTCACTTACCCTTTGTGCTTCCTTCACAACATCCCTGGGTGTCTTTGCATGGTACTTTATTATGCCACACTGACACCCTTTTCACTCAAAATGTGCAGTTTACTCACTCAAGCCCTAGAAAATTGTCCTTACTGCTTGTCTAGTGGTGCCTTTTACAGGTGCATATCTTGCACTACGTTTGCTGCAGGATTTGTGAAACTGGAACACGTCTGAATATGAGAAGAACTTCTATACTCTGGGGGTGAGTGAGCACTGGAACAGGTTTCCCAGAGAAGCTGTGGCGGCTTCTTCACTGCAGATATTCAAAAGCCGTCTGAACACAGCTGGTGAGTAACAATCTCTAGGATGACCCTGGCTGCACAGAGAGGTTGTACTATGTGACTACCTGTGGTCCCTCCCAACCTTACCCATTCTGTGATTGTGATTGATATGCAGCAGTAGAAACAGGAAAAGTATTCTCTGTCAACTCCAAAGACTGTCATGAAGCTGGGCAGGTGAAAAAATATATATGATTTGTTTGTGGAATGAGATGCTTCATTAAATCCTTCTTTTAAAAATTTCGGTGTTATTAAATAAAACTAAAACTGAAGTAAAATTTAGTCTTAATTTTGGAATTATCAGAATGCTCTAACTACACCTGCTGTTCTTGCACTCAAAATGGCTCAGGGCATAAAACTCCAATCAGCTCTGTCCAGTAGAAGAGCTTGCACACTGATTTGTGTACCCACTTGTCACAGAGGTGTCTCTCTGCTTTCCTCTGTACTCATCACTAAGCATGAAACACTTGCAGCACTGTTTCAAACAGTCTTAACTGTCATGCAAAACTTTGCCTCAGACCAGCTTCTATCACAGTGTCTTACTTAAAAAATAATAATTTGATAACCAGTGATTTTACGAACATTTTGTTTGTGGTGTTTTATCTTAACACAATGCACTTTGTATTCTCCATCAATCCTTTGTATATTTCTTGTTCCAAACAAGCACTTTGCAAGAGTGAAGGAGTGTTTGAATAGATCCTATTGGCACTGTACTGTAATTTACAAAAAAAAAAAAAAAATTATTTTATTTATCTGTCAGGTACTTATCACAAAGTCAGACATGAATGGAAATCAGCAGTACACAGTGTGGCCTGCCCTGCAGGCTGGGCTATGCGTCAGGACAGGTGTGCACACATGCTCAAGAGACACACACGCACACTGCAACACTGTAGACTTAGCCCAGGTTTTTGGAAGGAAGGTGCGGCTGTGCAGGAAGGAGAAAGGGGGTCTTGCATGAACTGTCCATGCTCCCACAGCAGACATTTCATTGCTTTATAGAATTACACTGAAAGAAGTGACATTATTGGAGGGAAAGATTAAAGCCCTTGTTGATCTCCTTTTTTGTAAATTTAGGCCTGCTTACTTTAACAGACAAAAGCCCAGCTCTGTATTTTTTTTCTGCTTTTATATGAGTAAAAATAATGGCCCTTTACAAAGAAATTACAAGCTTCTGCAGCTTCCTTTCTTGTCAATAAGGAATTCTTGTTGTTTTAAAAATCTTAAAGGAGTTTCCCATTTACTTATTTGGAAGAACCAATTTAGCATAAGAAGTCTTTGTGTACTGAAGGCAATGTAAAAAACAACTGACAAAGTTTGTGAATGGCTAGCTGATGATTCTGTCTTGATTCTAATTTTGGTGCAGAATGATGTGGGTGCTCACTTCTAAATCTGAGTGAACCTGTGGGTTGAGAGGATAAATAACAAGCTCTGCTTGACTGTGTTGAGACAGATACAGAAAAGATTTACCTGTGCAGTATTGATGCCTTCTAGATGGATGATTGATATGGTGCAAGATGATGACTTCTGACATGTCTCATTTTTGCTTTGAAAAAAAAAAGAGTAATGATGGTCTGGTGCCGTTATGTATAGATCATGATCATGTGGCTCCTGACAGTGCTGCAGTGTTCTCTTTTCTCTGATTCAGCTCGTGTTAAAGCCAGTTGGAAGTTCTCTGCTGGCTCTAGACGCAGTCAGCTGAGATGCTGCTGTAGAAAACTCCTAGAGAGGAGTTGTGAGATAGAAGGAACAAACTAGATCCAGCACCCTTGATTTTAATCAGTGATTGCTACAGCAGAAAGTCTCCCCCTGTACCTCATGCACTTGGTTGATAGACGTGATTTTGCCGTGTATTGCTCTACTCTTCTGAGCTGCTTCAAAGAATGGATGTTTTGCCTTTTTGGCAAACAACTTCAGGATCTGCTTCTGGCAGGCTGGCTCTGCACGTAATCATTCTTGTTACATTTCAAGCCAGCAAACAGCACCAGGTCAGGCTTGGCAAACTGAAACCCAGCTATATTGACCAAGTCAGCCTACCATATATTCCCTACAGGAATTTACACGGCNTAAAATACCCAGAATTCAAGTTGTTCTCTCCCCATTTCAGTTATGCACAGTGTAACCATACTGCCAAAAGTTGGATGAAGCCTCTCTTGACCTGTGAAGTGAAGGTGCCTTGTGAGTGGAGGTCATTCAGGGCCTGAACATGTCCCATCTCTAGACTGAGGCTCTTTGTCTGGAGAGAGACACTGTGGGAGGCTGGAGGCAAGGGCTGCTCCTCCATCCTTGGGGAGATGCATATCATCAAGAATGGATGGACCAGAACCCTTTGATGCAAACCCTGATGCAGACCTGGTCTGAAGATACTGTGGCAGAAGAAGAAGACTCTTTCTCCCTTCCCAGCAGATCTTAGAAAAACCCCACGTGGATGCCTTGCAACAAAATCTTCTAGTGTGGCTAGTGTGGTGGTTGTAAACAGTTTCAGTGATTCTCACAGCTTCATGAGGATTGGAAAAATGAAGTTTTTTTCATAGTTTTTTGACAATAAAGGGAGAGATTATGCATTTTTAATGTCACCATTCCACTGGTATATATACTGAGCATAGCTTTGGGCTTTTACATCACCACAAAACTGTTAACCTATATCCTTATTGGGCCAACACCTGTATTACTGAAGCTGTTCAAATGCACTATAATTTAGCACTAATTCAGAATAAAACAGTTTCAAACTGACTGCTGAACTGGACAGCAATAATGGGGCCAAAACATTAGTCCACACTGACCGGTAAACTATATTGACACATATCAACTTAATTTTTAAAAAATATGTAGGTTGAGTGTTGGGAGGTGAGTTCTAACCTAGAACTAGGATTTTCAGCCTTTGAACCATTTTTAATAAAGAAGCTGTTATTTGATGAAGTTATTTAAAACATGTAAAGAGTTAGCTTTCTACAAACATTTTGTCCCAAAAGTGAAAATTTGAGCCTGGGAGGTTGGGATGAAAGCAGTTCTTTAAATTTGGAAGTATCAAAACACTTTTAATCAAAAAGAATTTTTTCTACCTTCCCTATGGGAAACATAACATTTTTTGCTCCATCCAACATTAAAAACGTTCTTCATTGCTGTGATGCTTCATGGAAATTGTGGTTCAGCTGCCACATACCCTCTCCCATCTGCCAGGACCTTTTTGTGGGACGCATAATGGATACAATCCCTCTGTGATGCACCATGAGGGACCAGTCAGATGACAGTGTGTAATAGGTAATGTAACACAACCATATAGTTATTATGTGGGAGCAGATGGGTCATATAACTAAAACTCAGTTTTCTGAAAGCCACAGAGTTTGGCCACAGTGTGTTGTCGAACAGCTTCCAAATGAAATGTTTCTCCCTGGTTCAACACACTGAAATTTTTCATGTAAGTTTTCCCAAGAGAATCTTTAGGTTTTCAGTTCTGTTCAAAGTTTGCAAAATCCTGTAATCAGATTGGTATTTGGAAAGAAAGGGAAGTTATTGCCTTAAAAAAAAAGCAGTTTGGTCTATTTAATAAAATGGCAACCATTTGTTTTCCTTTATTCTCCTGGATTCTTTCGAGAAACCCTTCTTTAATCTGACAAGTTAAACTCATAGTTCAGAGCATATTCTCCTTCCAAAATGCATCATATATGAAAACATGATACTTATCTTGTGACCCAGGGTAATGTGCAGAGAGAGTTACCATGAACTCACACTCTGTACCTGAATTATCCCCGGGTATTAGCTTGAGATGAAAAAGATGTATTCACTAGCCTCAAGAAATCACATGCTCTACAAAACTTAAAACTTAATGGATCCTTATCAGTAACTGTAATTTTTTCAGTGTAGAAGAGGTCCATCTAGATTACATTTGTGTGATTTTAATCAACTGTAGCATACAGTTGAAACAGTGGACTCTGTCTGTTATTTTACATCTTAAAATTAATCTGGTGCCTCTAACTGAAAAAAGTAGTCTTAAACACTACTCTGGATTATTAATATAATATACATAACTTAATGACACAAAACTATTTTGTAATGTCTCAAATATTTATACTATCTTTACAATAATTTATCTTTGTATTTTCAATTGAGTTTATGTAAAATGATTTCCTCTAGAAAATCTAAACAAAGCAACTAATGTATTATTGAAGCATTTTAGAGGTGTGGTTAACCTTTGCTTTGCTGAACCCTCCACCTTTTTGATCTACCACCCATCTTTGATGGGATTTTACAGTGTCTGTGGCTAAATGATCAGCATATTGACTCATAAAACTGTGCACTTTTCCAACATGGTTCTCTAGAACTGCACATCAGATATGTTACGTGGCCCTTACTTTTCCCTTCAAAGGTTATTCAAGACAGTGACTCAGAGGAATCAACTGAAGCTATGGTTTAAATGCATAGCTTCTCCTTAATTCTCAATGGTATTAAGTAAAACACCAAAAGAATAGAAATAGGTAGCAATAAGCAAAGTGGCTTGTACAGAATTAATTTAGGCCACATAGGACCTTTACTTATGCCTTCCCTTGTTTTTTGGGGTTCTTCTGTCGCTGCTAACATTTTCTGCCCAGTCACAGGAACAGCAGGTCTGGCATCTCTTTTTGATAGCTTTTTTCACATGGCTGGAGAATGTATAGATCTGTGGTCCGTTGTGCCTTCAGTGCAGTGCAGGGGTACAGTTTCATGTGAACTGGGTTAGCTAAGCACCTGGATCACTGAGTGTTTACCCAAATCAAGTGAAGCCCTGAAGCTTAGATTATGACAGGTAAGAGATCTAAGAGATCAAATCAGCTGATGCCAGTGGAGCTTGCAGGAAGAGACATGAGTGATTGAGGGAGTGAGTGAGTGAGTGAGTGAGTGAGTGAGTGAGTGAGTGAGTGAGTGAGTGAGTGAGTGAGTGAGTGAAAGATACACCCACAGCTGTGTGCCAGGCCCCCACTCTCCCTGATGCAGGAGCACTGTGACATACCAAACCTTGCTAAAAGTATCAGTTTAAAAAATTTCCGATGAACATGGTTGGGGTAAAGGGACGAATTCTAAAAAATTCTCACAGTGAAATGATCACATAGGACATACAAAATGGAAGAAATTAATACAACACTCTCTAGCTGAAAAAAGCTTTTCTACCTTACTAATGATGATTTTCTTATAAACCAGCCCTCAGAGACTAGCAGAGGACTGAACATTCTGATTGGATGCCAATATTTGTAAAATTAAATAGGATAATCACGGTATATGTATAACTGGGTACCTGGCGTAGGTGTTGAGTGAAGCTGCAGAAGGGTTGTTACAACAAATCATTTATGATAGTTTTGATAACAGGGCTCATAACCTAACCTTGGT
Organism: Pachycephala philippinensis; assembly: GCA_013397055.1. Lineage (NCBI taxonomy): Eukaryota > Metazoa > Chordata > Aves > Passeriformes > Pachycephala > Pachycephala philippinensis. Next base: position 26,969 of record VWZT01011611.1, read on the forward strand.
GTTCTGATGAAATTTGATCTTTGAGAGAGATAAGAGTGCTGCTAGCTTATCATCATCATCATCATCATCATCATCATCATCATCATCATCATCATCATCATCATCATCATCATCATCATTATCCTGACAGTTTTTCACAAGCATTGCCCAAAACAGCCGTAGGGTTTGCTGTGTGCTACCATGACATCTATAAGTGAAATGTGTGGGAACTGGCAACAGCCATTTAAGTAGTTTGGTAGCACATCAGCCAATTTAAGATCTACTATTTTTTAATGCAGAAAACAGTGGCTCCCGCCAGACTGGCCAAAGTCCTGTGAAGCTGTATATGGTACCTTTGTGCCCTGTAGTCAATAAGCACACTTAGGATACTGCAGAATCTATGTGAGCTTTTAATTTTTATGGTTGCATGGGTAATAAAGAGGAACAACTGAGTATTGACTGGGTCTGATTTGGTGTGCAGATAAAAGGAACACATTCCAGACTTAGGACTGTATTAAAAACAGAGATTGTAATAGGCATTTATTAAAAGTTGTTTGAAAATAATTGAAAATGTCAATCTAGTATGCTAGAAGATTATTCCCAGTATGCATCTTAGAGATCTAATTTTGAGCAAACAATGCTCAATGACTTTTGAAGTGTATGGGAAGGACTTATGAAACCAGTGCTAGTGAAAGTAGGAAAGAATACAAGAAGAGGAATTTCTAAATAGTTGTGTTGGTTACATCGCCCATATGTACTGATAAGAGTCAGCTAGTAAATAGAGCAATAGATCAATACTGGTTCATAATGCTAGCAAAACAGTAAGGCTAGGATCTCCTCATAAAACATGGAAATTTACTTTGTGGATCAATCTGAAAAACACATAAAAATCATATTAGGCAACCCATGAAGCATGTGGTCATATGACAGCATAGCAATTAATTTTGTGAATGCCATCCTTTATTGCAGAAGCAAGAGGCAATCAGAATAGGAAAAGGGCTATAATCTCTGTCTCCAACATGAATAAGAGCATTACCAAAGTAGAGACCTTGTGTCCTCTCTTCAAAAAAGACACTGAGAAACTGGAGTGTATTCAGAAAAAGTTTATAAGCACAACTCAGAGTCTATAAAACATGTCTGACACATTAAGACTTAAGCAAATTAGTCTATTTTATTTATCCAAGAGAAAATTTAGAAGTGAATTAATTCCAGACTAGAAATGCTTACATGGAATAATACTTCAGATAATGACAGATCTGGTTTAACAGAAAAAAAATCATATTGAGATCAAGTGGCTGAAAGCTGGAATGAGACAGGCAGATGAAAAAGAAACAGAAATCTTTAAAAGAGAAACTACCTAAGCTTTGGACTGATTTCGGCATGTGATATGTTTTCATGCACCTGAAGTTTTAAGAGTCATTATTGGATAGTTATTCTAAAAGATATGCATAAAGTTCCAACAGAAACTACAATCTTGGTGTAGAAGTTACTGAGCAAGGTTTTCCTAGCTTGTAAAAGGTGAGATTGTATGACTTTAATGCTCCGTTTGGATGTCTGGCTCTTTCTGCTGGCCACATGAATGTGGAAGTAAGATAGCTAAAGAGAATCTGTGGTGAATTGTGAAGCATGAAGGACCTTCTAGGTAAAGTTATTCTAGAATTCCATCTATGTTGGCTATACAGTATTCTATGTAACTCGGAAAAGCAGCTGCTCTATATTTCCAGAACAGGACCAGCTGAAACACATCAGAAACAAGATATGACCCTAACATCATTTATGTAGACTACTCTAACCTCATGTGATCGTGTTTCCAATGACTCAGCATGTGTGACAAGCCCTTTGTCCTGTTGCTGCCCTCAAACTAAACTGGAGAGGATTCACATGCTTCATGCATGAACTATGAACTTTAACATCCTTGAATCACAGGAGCTCCCAACCAAAATCTCTAACATCCTTGAATTCAAGACACCTCAGTATAACTCACTGCTAATCCTGAGAAGCTAAATGCACATTTACAGGGCTCTGAGCACTTTCAGGGGACAGATGAAGTGCTCTGCAAGGCTATATGCTGATGTGTGTACATTAGGTACAAACACATGGAGTAATAGAATAGAAGTTATATGTTTGTGGATTCAGAGCTCTGATTTCATAGCCAAAATACAGTAAATCTGCAGTTCTCTGCAAATCCCTAATTTTTTCTGCCATTTTGCTCTACCTGGTGATCTACAGCAATCCTTTATCACTAAAGCACCCACAAAGCTACCTGTGAATGATTCAGATCCAGGTAATTCTGCATGCAATTAGTTACCACCTGAAGATGCCATTGGCAATGCCTTGTCCTTCTCACCAGACACCATAGCTGTTCCCAGCATCCCCCAGCAGGCTCGATTTTTTTCTGGTAGGAGAGGATTGGCTTTATTCAAGTCAATCCTGCCTCCTGCCTGGAAGGATAAGGGAGATAGGTGATTTGGACTAGTCAGAGGTCACAGAAAGGCTACCTGGAGCATGTGCTGAAGGTAGAATAACTTAGGGTGAAGAGGCAGGAGAGACCCCCTTGCTGGGGTCCAAGGTAGTTCAGTGCAGCTCTGCCAGTCACCATTCTGTTGCCTTCTCAGGAAAGACTGACATTTTTGCCACCAAAGCTGCAAGCTTGCCTTGCTTTTTGACCCTTCAGGGTGCTGTGTATTTTTTTACCCTTTAGTGTGTTGTTGGTCCTTGCTGCAGAGTGACATGTGCCAGTGTCTGACCAGCACACGCCAACCTGCACTGCAGTGCCAGTCATCTCCAGGGAAAGCTTTCACAGGAAAGCCACAATCCTTCAGTTGTCACCCACCAGAATTTCAGATTTCTAAACAGAGCATTCTTCACCATTTTTCAGCATTCCTTAATCAGATGAAACTGATTATTTGAAGGAAAAAGGATCTACGGTGTTTTCTACTATTTTTCATTCCAAGTATTTCTGCCAGGGTTTGTGGGCAATGACTGGTTCACTCTTGCTGTCCTGTGCTGGTTTAGGTAATTTCTTCCAAAAGAGCAGTAAATTATTCATGCAGGATATAAATCTTTGAGGAGGCTTGTTTTTCTGCTGACCCAGTAACTGTAGCTTATTACATACATTAACCCAGTTTTATTTTCATTTTTGCACTCCAGATTGGATGCTTACCACTGTTCTCTCAGCAGCCTCCTGAAGCACGTTTGACATGCCCATTCCCTAATTTCTTTTCACTGAACACAGGGATTCTTGGATGACAAAGAAGAAATCCTTTAAAGTCAAGACCAAAATAGTCCCCAGCTGCCTTTAGATTTTTTCAGCAAGTCTTTCCCTCCTCTTCTGTTTTATCTTGTGGCTGCAAGATACCATCATGGGATAACTGACTTTCAAAAAATAACAGCAAAGTAGAGAGGGGGTTGACATGGTCTAGTGCTGATAATAATCCTGCTTTATGGGGAGGCTGGACTCAATGACCTCCAGACATCCCTTCCAATCAGTATTTCTAGAAGTCTTCCAACTCGGGCTAGAATATATCAGTGGAAAAGTTCAAGCAGTTTTACTGAGGGATGAGCATTCTGATCAAAGCTAGCCTAAAATAAATCTGTGTTTTCAGTCAACTTTCAGAATGCAGAAGAGACAAAGGAAATTCTATTTATTGCTTTGAAAAAACAAGGTGGTATGACAGAGCTGTGTGAGACATCCTTATTTTTATCCAGAACAGGTTTACCTACTTTGTGTCAGAAAATTTCCATGGATTTGCAGATCCTAAAGTGTGGAAATGTATGGATTCGAACAAATGTAGCTTCCCCTCACACAAATCCTGTTGTGAAACCAAGGCAAGGTTCAGAATCAGTATAGATATGTTGGTTCAATTTACATAAGGATACGGCCGGTAATGAACGGTGTAGTTTGAAGCAGAAGGATTATGGAAGATCATGGTGGGAAAGACTTTAGAGAACCCCTAATTTCACCTAAAAATTCATGTTCATTATTTTCATAAAGTTAAGTTGCTTATACCATATTTGGATGACGGGTAGGGTGAAAACTGTTGGTAACTCACCAGTTGTACATCATTAACACCTTCTCAAGAGTCTTATGTTACATGGTTTGGCACTTTTGCATTTATTGATAGCAGTCAGGCAACCTAAAAATGTACCTTTTTCATCCACTTAAAGTGTTCTATGGGATCAAAGCCTACTAACATGTCAAGGGCACAACAAAATATAAGGATAACCTTTGCAACACTTCTGCTTTTCCTGAAAAATTACTTTAAAGGTGTGGTACTGAGAGTTAGTGTTCCCTCAATAGAAGGTGCATTAAATGGTAGTGGTTAATGCATTGTGTTTCTAGTATCTATGCAAAACATTTAACAGGAAAAGAAATAATTTCTGATTTATAACAGGATAACTTTGTGATAGAAAATGTGTGAGGTGAGAATCAGGACCGTACAACTTTCTCTTTGGATCAATTTGGATGAAATCCCAAATGCCCACACACTTAGTCATGATTAACCTTATTTTGCTCTTCTGTGAAACTTTATTGGGCCAACTCCATATTTAGCAAAAATTGGAGATGTTCCACTGAAGTCCTATGGAGAAAGTCAGATGATCAGAGCTTCATAACACAAAAGAGCACTCAGAATGTATCAAGAGAAATCTCCCATCCCTCCCAAAACTCACACTGTAATCTGGAAACTGTGCTAAGGATTTAATTTAGTAAGCTTCTTTCACAATAGTCCACTCCATATGAAGACAATGGTGTCTTTCTACTATCATTTAATTCAAAACCCACTTTTTTTTCTCCATGAAACAATGACAGCTGTGTAAATTCATTTTCTAGCACAGGCCCAGGGTAAAATCTGAGCTTTATGGAGAATTTTGCTACTGACATAAAAAGCAGAATTTAAAGAACTATGCTTGCACTCTTGCATAATGAACGCAATCTTCCTTCCTTCCTTCCTTCCTTCCTTCCTTCCTTCCTTCCTTCCTGTAATTT
>VWZT01011611.1:32317-62768 GCA_013397055.1 Pachycephala philippinensis
TCCCTCCCTCCCTCTCTTCCACCCTATCATATAATTTCCTATCCTTTCCCATCTTTTCTTTTCCTCTGACAGTGCACATAGCTGCTGATAGCATTTCAGTTATCCTTTGTAGTGAAATTGCTTATCAGACTGTAAATTCCAAATTCCCTAAGAAAAGTTTGCAAAACGAGACTTGCAAAGATAGATGAAATACATCCCCAGCTCTCTATGTACACATGTTGTATGGCATACCATTATATCAGTTTCCCTACATCTGCCATAAAAGGCAAGAACTTGAGTGTACAAGTCAAGGGGGTGATGAATGTGTGCAATTTACTGAAACTGTTAGGCTAATCCCCTTCCCCCACCCTCTTAGCTGAGCTGTGAGAGCTATAAACCAGCTGGATGAACTCTCCAAAAAGAGGAACAGATACCAGCACTCTGATAAGAAACAGAGCATTCACTTGTCCTTGTTACAGTTAGAGAACAAGCAGCATGAGGATGAATTTCTTGCACAAGACATGACCAGTATAGTATTTAGCAGCAGGGCTGGTTACTTTGAAACATATAGAAGCACCTATAGCAGCATGCATTACCTTTTGTTTCAAGAACAAGGCTTTGCCTGTTGTGACTGTAGTTTTTAAAACAGTCATTTGGACTCTGCATTACTCATGTAAGAAAAAAAGGCTTTTGGTAAATGAAATGCAGAAGCACAGGCTATTCAAGTTCATATTTATGTCCCAGCGTGTCTCCAAGCTGGTGGCAATATATCCAAATGGATTCTGGTGCCTAGATTAGAACTAAGGTGCTCCTTCCAAAACCAAGACTCTTAAACCTCCTCCACCTACAGCATACTTACAGATGCCTAGAAATCCTCTGCCCTTGGATTTTGTAATGCCGATAGTTCATATCAGCATGTATTGGTGAATGTTCATGGACTCTTTAGATAAGATAGAGACAGATAACTTGTAGCCTAAACAGCAAAGGCCACACTGTTAAACCAAAGGTATGTGAAGGCACATTAAATTTTATTAAGCATTTGCAGAAGATACCTGTCCTTCCAGAATGGAGCTTGGAACAACAAGAGTGACAGAAATTATTTTATATTAAAGTAGTTTTGTATAACTGTTAAATTGGGAGATAAAGGATGGTGGTCATTGCCTTCTATGTAACAGCCTATCTGGATCACTTCCTCAGGAATTAAAAGGCTTTGAACCAAATTCCATTTTCTTCCTGAGGGTTTTGAAAATGCGTTAGTAAAGACACATCTCTTTTCTTACCACACTGCAGGCTGAAATACTATAGAAATACTCTTCAGTCTTTTAGTTGCAGTTGAGCCAGAAGAGGAAGTCCATGAGAAGCACAGAGAATGGAGGCAAGAATAAAATGCATGATCAGCTACAGAAAATGAATTGAAATTGCTGTATAATATTGACTTCACCTACCATGTAGTAAAAATCATGAACCACAGGAAATAGTTCTTTGACACTCTTGATTTCTCAAGTTTCTGGTTAATTTTCAGTTATGGTCAGATATCTAACTACTAACCATTTAGGGACAAAAGACGACTGGGAGTAGTCAGCATAGGCTTAGGAAGGGGAAGTCATCCCTGACCAACTAGATAACCTTCTGTGATGAAATGACTGGTTTACTGGACAAGGGGAGACTAGTGGTTGTTGTTTATCTTGATGTCAAACAGGCTTTTGATGCTTTCTCCAATAGCATTCTAATAGACTAGATGCTGAAATACATTTTAGATAAGTGAATGCTGAGGTGGATTGAAATCTGACTGAACGCCTGAGTTAGAAAGGTTTTGGTTGATGGCATGCAGTCCAGTTGTAGGCCAGTTCCTAGTGATGTACATCAGGCATCAATACTGGAACCAATGCTGATTAAAATCTTTGCTAAATTACTGGTACAGACTGTACCCTCATCAAGTTTGTAAATGAAACACAATAGGAAGAAGTGATTGACAAACTGGAAGGCTATGCTGCCATTCAGAGGGACCTGGACAGGCTAGAAAAAGAATGGTTTCAAAAGAATCTCATGAAGGTCAGTAAAGGGAAATGCAAGGTCCTTCCCCTGTGGAGGAACAACTCCAGACACACACTGGGAGCCTACCAGCTGGAAAGAAATTCTGCAGAGAAGGGCTCGGGGATAGACACCAAACTGATTATAAGCCAGCAATGTACTCTTTCAGCAAACAACAGCTTCCTGGGAGGACTGTTCACAGCAGGTCAAGGGAGGAGATCCTTCCCCTCTAATCAGCCCTGGCAAGGCCTCATCTGGAGTGCTGGGGCCAGTTCTGGGCTCTTTAGTACAGGAGAGACATGGAGCTACTGGAGCAAGTCCAGTAAAGGGCAATGGAGGTGGTTAAGGAACCGGAGTACCTCTGATACAAGGAGAGGCTGAGGGAGTTGGGACGGCTCAGCCTGGGGAAAAGAACGTTTCACAGTGGGATAAAAAAAATCTTGGTTTTAAACTGTTAGTAGTAAATACTGTTTTGTTCACACAAAACAATCCACATCTTATCCATAGCATCTTAGAGAAGCAGACTTTGCTGATCCAGTACTGCACCATTTCCACATGGCAAAAAAACAACACCAGAATTTGAAATGCCTTGAATATGTCATCTGGATTATGGGGTTTGACATACCTTTTTGATCCTTGCCTCTTTCCAAGTTTCACAGAACTTCAAGACTGATCATCAGGTTTTAACAGTAGCTTATGAGTGTGCGGTGTTCTCCCCTCTGTCTCAAGAAAACAAAACAAGGTTCTTTAGCCGTTGAATTCCAAGTTTGCCTCCTTGTTCTGGAGCTTTTTACCTCCTACCCACAGGGGTGTGAGATCAGCCTGGAAGTGATGAGCTGCCCATGTACACTCAGCTGAGACATTAGCCTCTTCTAGCATAGAGGAGCATCTCACCACCCCAACATGGTGCTGGAGACCTGGCTGGAAAGGCAATTCCTGTTTCACAACAGGTCTCAAGTTTTGCTATATTTTGCTATCACTCACCAATCCTATAGTTACTTACTCTAGAAATTAGGAGAAAGTTTCTATCTCAAGATTTTGATAATGAAAGTGATTTTAAAAAGACAGATAGGGTAAACCACCAATATTAAAACCAGCCTTCTACCAGCCAAAAACTGTAAGTATGATTCTTTCTCCCGCCTTGTAAGTGACAGCCAGGTGTTGCACAATGAATCTTTTTTTTTTCCTGTATAGGCTATTTTAACTTCTGTTTTCATGCCTAAGAGCTGAGAAGAACTGGAAAGTTCAACTTTGAAGACAATTTCTTCTTTTGATGATGACAAGGGGCCAAGGAAGGCCTGTTAGTGGCTGTGTGAATCAGTCCCTGCAACTGTTCAGGCTGATCATGTAGCTCCTGCTTGGAGATGGTGAGTATATACTCTAGAAATATGAGTACATCCATGTAAAATAAAATGTTTGTACTGCAATACCTCCTAGTACCTTGGAGGTCTTGGCTGTACTTTGGACAGGATAACTGTTGCAGGTATTCTGGACCAGCAGAAGGGCTAAAATAATCTCTTCAAATTGAAGGGTATCAGTGACTTTTTGGATCAGTCAGTACTTCTCTGAGTTGCTCTAGATTTAAGAAAATACATTTCTTCACGCAGGGAAGAGTCTCAGTAATTTTCTGCTCTATGTCCTGAGTCTCCTGACAGGTCTTCTCCAGCATGGCAAGACATCCACATGCACCAAGGCAGACATTGCAATTGTACTAGCAGATATTTTCTTTCATTGGTTAAACTGACTTCCAACAGGGAGAAACTATCTTATTGAAAGGTGTTTATATTGATTTTACGTTTGGGTTGGGTTTTTAGACCAATATTGACAGTATTTTTTCAGGCACTGTGGTATCTGCCAGAACTGAGGAAGTAGTTGCACTCTTGAGAAAGTAAAGTAACAGGGAGGCAAGTCTTGATGCAAAGTTGATTGTTTAGTGTAAGTTACAACAATATAACTTACCTTCAGGTAATACTTCAGGCTACTGCTGGAGTCTCTCTGGCGACTGGAGCTATGTGAGAGAGCTGAAGGGAATCTTAGAAACCTCTGAGGGGTGCGATATCTGCTTTGTGAGGAGAAAGGTGAAAGACATGTCCTGATATGAGCAGTGAAGAGCTGAAACAGAAATGAAAACCCATTCCCATAAGCATCTGCCTTTCAAGTTTCCTATTTACTAGATTGTAAGACTTTTGGCATAGGAGAATGGGGTTGAGATTGCATCTGGCACATTATGCAATGGGATGAGGAAGCAGCACAGTCTTGCTAGGGGATTGAGCTCCTGCTAGGCAGCACATGTGAGGTCAAGGGTTGTGTTGCAATTGCCTGAAAATGCCTGTATTGGGTTAAAAAGGAGTCTGAAGCAGAGGCTGGCTCTATCTACCTTGTGTTTATTGTGACAGGTATGAGCAGGCCACAGTCCAGGACTAAGTCCTTTTGAACTGTGGTCATGGTAACATTGTGACCATAGGAAGAAATGTGAAGTTGAATCCGAATCTGATTTGTTTGTCAAAATAGGACAGCATCTCTAGTCAGTAGGGCTGATGAAGAAAAATAATTGCATATATTTATATAGATGAGAGCTGCTGTAGCTGCTCCAATAAGAAAAATGTTTTAAATTAAGAATTGTCTGTTTTCTTCATTAGAGGGTGGTGTGGTGCAAATAATAAATGTATGGAAGACTTAAAATGCTACTTAACTAGTACTTGGAGTCCTGACTATTTTTGGTATTCTTGTCCTGCTGCTGCTTTGGAATCCGCTCATAAAATAGTTTCATAGGAGCCTCTTTTCATTTTATTTGCCTTTTGAGGTACAATTAGTTCTTAGAAGAAAGTGTTCTGTATTCAGATGTAAATTTACAAATCCAAGTTTATTTCTGCCCCTTTGAAAGATTAAATCATCTGTCTGTGTGTCTGCTTATAGTGCAAACCATTTTGAGGTCATGCAAAATATGTTTTTATGGACCTAATTTGCTGGAAAGTTGCCAGAACTTCTTGTCTGGTTTGAATATTATGTTGTGGAAAACAAATATGAGGAAGAGAAGCTGTGAAAATTGAGATACCCATAGAGCTGCTAGGAGATTGTGGGTAAAACTATACTGATTTACAGAACATTCTAGACAGATTTTTGGGATATAACATGTCTCTATGAATAGAAGGTTACACAGCACACAATGAAAAATATTTTCCTGACTAGAAGGTTTCATTTAAATCTGTGCCAAAAATAAAATAGTCTCTGATTTACAGGTCTGCTGGCTGAACAAATTGTTTGGTATGGAAACTTTGACAAGCTAGTCTGGCCTTACTTTTTTCATTAGGCATCTTTCTCTGTCCCCTGAAAATATACTCCATGCTGAATTCAGCTCTCTTCCTCCTTTCATTTTGCTGCTGCTGAGTTTGATCTTTTCAAGACGGTGAGTTAGATTTCAGCCATTATATCTGCTTTTGCCACCAAAGTATTTTCTTCTTTCCAAGAGGAAGGCTTTTCCTACTGTGCTTTAAATCATTTGCCTTTATTTAGCACAACTCTTGGAAGTCTTTTGCTTTTGGGGACCTACATCTGTTTAAGGTCCTTGCATTGTAGCTCCTGCTTAACGTCATCTACTTTTTGTGACTACATTATCCCTGATTGTATCTGCCTCAGGACCATTGGTACCATTTAATACTCCGTTGAGATTTCAAAGGGTCTCAGGTTTTCAGTCCATCTGTACTAATTAATCTTTTCTTTCTGTGCTCTAACATGGACGTTCTTGGTTAGGACATGCTCATTCACACTGCTTTGAATGTCATCTACTTGACCCAAACCATCACACCACTCAGTGCAGAGTCACAGTACAGATCTGTGAATCTTTTCCAAATGAGATTGAATTTTGTACTTTTTTTTTGCAGACAGTACTGCTATATTAGCACAGTTGGACATCCACCCTAAATAGTCTTACATTGTAACAAGGCTAGGACACCCAAGAATGGCTCCATACTGGCACAACTATTCTCTTCCTGGGTCTCGGAGGTATTGCTGTCAGTGGTACTACAGGGACCTCTGTGCTGATCTCTGATGTGCAATGTGAACATGCTCCTGAACTCCCAGAACCCTCGTCACACCAAGAAAAACATGCAGATGCACACATTTTACACTTTTCTTCATTCACAAAGAGATTTACATTGTCATTAAAATTTGAATCTATGTTTTTCAAAATCCTGACCTGGCAAGATGGTTAAGAACAGGCTTAAAATTCACCAAATTGCAATTTATAGCACTTGTGGCATCCACAGCAGGCAAATGTTACTTTTTAAATGGAGAATAGTGAACACCTGAATAAATACAATAATGACAAGTAACATACCTCTCCAAAGAATATAAAATGAAGCTAATACATGACTTCATCTTCCATGGTGTGCAACATATTGTTGGGTGTATTCTTAAATATCTGCTGTATTGCAGATCTAATAGGTATGTACAATGAATCCTAATATTTTACATCCCATCACATATATGGGGCACTGTGGGAGCCATATAACCTATATTTGTTCATCTCTTGCAGCAAAGAACATTTGTGGATGCCCTAGGAGACAGCAGTAAAGCCCATGTATTGGTGTTAATGAGCGCCTTCTTTTTGTTTCCAATGGCTGGAAATACTGGCAGCGGAAAGGTGCTGCCCAGAATATATCCCTCGGCTACAATAGGGTCCTGTGGGCACTGTTGCTTCTGTGTTGACTTTGCAATGGTTAGTCACAAGTCAGACTGGTTTTAGTAAAATTCCTCTTCTTGAAGTTTGATTTACTAAGCTTTTACAAATGCAGTAATGGTTGGGGAATGTGAAAATGCTGTGGTAGAAAAACATTTGGTTACTCTCTATTTACTCTGGTGCATCAAGAATGAAGTAAATAAACTTTTGCCAAAGGGGAAGGATGTTTTACTGTTTTAATTTGTTCTTCATATAACTGTGTTACCAATGTGTTTTAGTATTCTGACTATAAGATGCTCTGAAAGGTTCTCACTTTTTCTGTGAGATTTTTGGATGCAAGTATGAGACACCAATTTTAATAAGAACCCATCTTAGCTGACAAGGCATAGTCTCTCCTACTATCAGCCAACACCACTTAGTAAAAGGGTTATGGTCCTAAGTATTTAATTGAAGTTTGGAGACAGGTTTTATCATTCTGCAAGACCTAGCTCACAGATATCCCCACTTTTGTTTGGGTGTTGAAACTATCAATATCTGGCCAACCCTGGGAGCATCTTCATTGTGGTAGGACAAGTGCTATCTTCAGTTCATGTGTCATAAATAACACATCTGATAATAAATAAAGCAAAACAAAGAATCTGGAAGAAATTTTTGACGCTTAAATTCAATGGCAAGAAATGCCGTTTGCCATTGCTTATCTTTCGCATAGTCTCAGTAATGAGGACAAGGTAATTGTGGAATGCATTCTGACGTACTTCGGTCAATGGTGTTAGTGCATGTCTCACTCCTCTAGTTCCTCTAGCATCACACTAAATGCACAAAGACAGGACCCTTCAGTGCTTCTGCCTGCTTCAAAACAGCAGTAAGTGCTCCTTTTTGCTTTCTGTGGCAGGTCACTGGGGAACTGTCCAGCACATGACTGCCTTCTAAAATTAGGATGGCTTGGAGATTTCTTTTGTGCCATTGCATCCATGGCCTGTCAGGGAGAGATGAGAAATACTTGCACTTTTCAGGCTAGGACAAAGCTCCCTAATTCAGGACTAAACAGTAATGAAGAAAGAGAGGAATTCACAAAAGAGAAAGTTGGCCACAAGCACTATTACAGCCCCTGCAGCTGTTCATACCCTGTTCAGTACCAGAGATAAAGAAAATGTCCCGAAGAACATGGTATTAGCACAGGGTATAGACTTTAAATACATTTGTACTTGGTGGCAAAAGTTCTCAGAGCCTAAATGTGGTTGACGCGATATTCTTGCAATCATGGCATGACTATTAAGACAACCAAGGAATTCTTAAGTTCTTAATTTAGGAATTCTTAATTCCTGTCTTCTTCTTGCTTTTGACAGCACAGGTAGTTCAGTGCTGGCAAAGGACTTTGGTTGAAGCACCGCTTTCTTGATTTCAGCGTTTTATGCTGGTCCTTGCATGGCAGCTGCCTCAGGAGGGTTGCTACAAAGCGCCATGGCATATCAACTCTTGTCTAGACCTTGGAGCAAATTGTTAAAAAGATTGAGGACAAGATCAACTCTTGTTCTCAAGAGCATCTGTTTGAATTCTAGATGAATGGCATCTTCTAAAGGGACTGTGGTTTCAGAGACGTTACCAGCTGGAACCACTGGGGATTATTACACTTATTTTAGGCGAGCACATGTTAGTCTTCAGCCAGATTGTCTAGGCTTAGATAATTTTATGCAGAATTGGGGTGTTAATACACATTGTACTTAGGGACAGCTTTTTACCCTGCTAATGTCCACAAGTGATTCCTTCATTCTACCTTGAAAATTGCAATATTAAACATGTTCTCTGTAAAGCTGAATATGTGGACCCTATTTTCACAAGCTCCTTCTTTTCCACTGGCTCAAGTGCAAGTAACTCTTGAAAAGTTCATGTAAAATTATGAAGATAGACTGTTATTTTATGCAGAAAAGCTTATTTTCTGTTACATCAAAATCAGTGATGATTAATTATGCCTTAGAGTGGTCAAGTTTCTGGTCTTGCCAGAAACAACTTCTCAGGTTGGAGGGAAATATAAGCATCTTTTCCAAAAAAGTGTGAGTGTGCATGTGTGCATATACCTGCTTTTCTGATCCATTTGTTGATTGATAGTATTTTAATCAAGAAATATTTCTCACTCCATTTTCATATAAATTAGTCAAAAATAACTGACATGTCACTCACACGTGACTCAGGGATGCTGTTCTGCCACTTTGCAAAGCACCAGTGTGTTTATGCACCCCAGGTTGTTGGGCTGGATCAGCCACCAGCTAAGACCACCATGTGTGGCTGGACCAACATACACTACAGCACTGCTTCTATTTAAAACAAAGACACAGGCACATGCTACATGGATACATTATGTCATCATAGGATGGTTCATATTATTCCCTGAAAAAATAATGCATCATTATTTATGATGAAAACTAACTGATTTGGTTCTGTGTCAATTTTATTTGCCATCAATACTGTTTTAGTTTTTGGTGGAACCCTGCCAACTTTTCCTGTTCTCCTTGCTCTAACCAAGGCCCTGAAAGCTGACTTTCACAGGCTGTCTGTGATTAGACAGTGGGGTCTCTGTAAGTGTGGTCTCATATGAGCAGCTGTATGTTTTTTCTGTAGAGGGAACTTGTCATTAAAGAACTGAGAAGATGAGTGGGTGGTACCTTGGGCTGTTTTTCTTTTAATTTGGCCCTCATTTACTTTAGACACTATGAAGGAGTCCACATTAGCGGATGGTGCCCACAATTCACTTGTACTGATGAAGGCAGCTTGACAGCTGCATAAATCACTGCGAGATACCACTGATAAATTGCTGCATACGAATTTGTAGAGGACCACCCAAGCACAACTTGGGGGCGGCCTGCAGTCATACTAGGCTTGCACATGAGTACAGTAATGCAAATTTGCTTAACTCTTTATTAGCACTTTGTATAGTTTTCCTTTCAAGAAAGGTATTGTCATTTCTCCACTTGCTTATTTGCTAGACCGGTGAAGTAAATCGCCAGGATCCAGCACCTCCCATCATCTGTAGTTGTGGTATTAAGATTTATTTGTTTGTTCATACAGGGATACCAGCTTGCTTCCTCATTTTGAACTGCGCAATCTGGTGGGAGGGAGGAGGAGAGGAAAGGGGTGGGAAAAGAGAAATGAGCTTCCAGATCAGTGTAGGTACTTATTTAACACTAGAGAGAAAAGCTTGGGCAGGGCAAAGTGATCATTAAAAAGCTGCAGTATGCTGCCTGTCTAACAACAAGGAATTGTATCCTGCCATTTCTGATTGAAGACACAGTGGAGGTCAGGACTTGGTAACATACCCATCAAAAGGAGTAATACAAGAGCGCAGAAACAGGAACTAGTGGCTGTATGTGCAAATCTCAATGAGGAGCTTGGCTGCCTTATTAAAAGCTAGAAAGCTATTGATCCATTGCCACCTGACACAAGTCGAGCCCTGGGAAACATTAATCAATACCAAGGTTGTGTTCCTATCATGAGATAATGGGATTAGAATTTGCAAAGCCTGATTCTTATCAGATGTCCTGTGTCACCTGCAGGGCTCTCTAGGTCTGCTGTCTCACTCAACTACTGGTCTTACAGCTTTCTTAGCAGTGGCAGCTGCTAATGGATTCTTGACCTTTTGTCTAATGACTATGGTATCAGCAGCTTTATAGTTTATTAGGGAGTACTTTCCTCACTTTAAAGAAATTACAGACTTGTGCTAACAGAGTACATTATTCTGGCATTCCCATCTCAGTCTGCTTCAGTGCTATCATGGAAATACTTCCCTGTCTTTCTTCCCAGTATAACATTAATCAAAACACAATTATAACACCATCTGAAAGATTTCTTCTTTATCTGCTGGTTATTACTAGAGACAGTAGTATTTTAATAAGAGATTTCCATATTCCAGTCTGAGAGTCTGATCTCTAACCTGGATAGATGTACAGAGAGACAAACCTTCAAAAACATGCATTTCTAAAATTTGCAGGTAATTACATAATCGTGTGCAAAATTACACTTCACAGCTGGTTTTTTAATAGCAGCTATCATTTATATGGGCAGTTTCAAAGACAGGGTGTATGGTCATGGTAACAGTAACAGAGCATGTGCGTGGGAGTGTGTGTGTGTGTGCATTTGTGCACGTATCTGCATTGAGACATGTATGTCTTAGTTGCCGTGACCTGTCTTGTGAGAAGGAAGGCAAAATCACAGAAAAAGTATTGTGAGGGACTCTTATGAGGGACTCATAAAGGTAATTACTCTGGATTTCCTTTTCCTTTAGTGGCCTTTCATTTCTTGACATACCTGTTTCCATGCTATCGTCTGGAAATTCCCTCTATGTGTCATGTGGTTCGATTTGACCACATGCCAGATGTTGGCATTTGAAAGTCAATTAAAATCTCCTCTGTGATGAGAACCTTCAGCATCACAGTACCCTACCCCCAAAGTTGCAATCTCAAGGAACTGAGCAAGAAAGAAGACAACCTTCAAGAGCTGACATGCTTGTTCACACTTGTGGGGGAAAAAAAGGAATTTAAGCAAACATTCACACTTACCTAAAGCCTTTTCCTGTTTAAAAGAAGTCTTTGTGTTTCAGTCAGCCACAGCAATACTACTTTCTGACTTAGAGTCGCTCATATCTCTATACTAAATATGATAGATTACTATGTAAAATGACATTGACCATTCATAAATGGAAGATCTGTCAATTGGTAGTTTCAACTGCAGATGAAAACACTCCAGCAGTGTACTGAACTGACAGAGGGCCTTCAATGCAAAGATCATTTACTGTATGTTTCTTGGCAATGGTCTAATGAGTTTCATGTACCGTCAGCTATGTTTCATAATATGCCAAAGCTCAACATCACACCTTTCACAAACATAAAAGCACAAGTGGTTTTGATAAGTCTAAAATGCCTTCACCAGTTTTAAGTATTTGCTGCATTCCCACACTCATTTACATATTCTGAGAAACTGGCACGTGGGTGCAGCTTTAAAGGATAGCAGGGGTGCTAAATAGGGTGGTAACGAATGCCATAGCAGCTCTCAGATTACATTTATTGACTTGGTACCTCTAAAGTAAGGAAAAACCTTTATTAAGAAAAAAAAAAGCCTAAAGCATACTCTTGTGCACATCTGGTTTGGTTTTATTTCTTTAAAATTAGATTTGTTTTCCTCTTTCACTCACAGGAAATATATTTAGAAACAATGTTCATCTTGGAATGGCATGCAGTGGTATGGCAGGCTGACACTTTTTGAAATCTGTTTACTTTCTACCAGTCAACAGTTGCTAAAATGTTCCTGGAATGAACAGTGTTTTTTATCCATTGAGTGTTTGGATATTTGCATCTAATTATAGTACTTTCTTACACTCAAAATTAACTTGCAAGCTTCCTTGATGTCTAGAAGATCCATTAGCAGGCACGGGGGAAGAAAACTCTTAAATGAGCTTGTGAAGTGAAATGATGTGTTCTTCAAGGCTGCCTCAGTGTCTTCCTGCCTGTAACTTCCGGGCACTCAGCTCAGAGGGGCTAGTTGGTTCCTGTA
Organism: Pachycephala philippinensis; assembly: GCA_013397055.1. Lineage (NCBI taxonomy): Eukaryota > Metazoa > Chordata > Aves > Passeriformes > Pachycephala > Pachycephala philippinensis. The sequence continues at coordinate 44,547 of VWZT01011611.1, forward strand.
AGCAGTGATACCAGGCTGTCCCTGTGAGACACTAGGCTCCCGTGCTGGTCCGCTTCCTGCTGCTGGCTGCCAATGCTCTCACACCATCACAAGGAGGCAGTTCTTGGCTCTAGCAGCAAAGCTGTTGTGGTTTCAGGTATGCACCAAGATGGTCCAGAAGATACTTTTACATTGTTTTGTTTCTGGCATCCCTTGCCTAATACAAAAGACCCAGAAAAACAGAAGTAAATTTTGGGTCTTCTCTGCCACAGCTTCTGTAAAGAAAATATTGGCTCTCAGCTCCAGAGTAGCCATTCCCTGGGTTCAGAAGTTTGGTCACAACATTCCTTGCCAGATTTGATGGCCTCAGTTACAAGCCAGACTCTTGGCCATGCTCAGGTGAAAGATCCTGGTCCTTCAAATGTCACAACAAGGCCTCAGCAGGACACTGCCCTTGGAAGAGACCATGAGCTGCACTGTCAGGGGACCATTAATCCAGCCAACTCACAGGGCTGGTTTCTACATCTCTTGGGGTGGCAATTTAGCTGTTTTGAGCTTATGGCCTAGGGGTTTCACCAGTGACCATGCTGAGACCCTTGCCTCTCCATGGGTTCTCTTCCAGTCTCCTGAGATGGCTAGCAGGGAGAACATGACCTCAAAGGATAATTGGTGCAGTGGCAAAGGTGTGCACTGGTGAGAGGAGGACAGGCACTAAGCCTTTTTGCTCCATGTCACTGAAGCTTCCTATTCAAAGAAGCTTTAGCAGTTAACCCTCACCATTTGTCACCCCTAAAATGGATTATGCAGGCAAATCTGTGTTTTGCCAGATACAAAAGGGAATCAGTTCTATTAATAACAAAAGGACATTTTCATCATGACTTGTATGAGTGCAAGCTTGCCTCGGGGCTGTGCAAATGCTCCCAAAACTCTGGGTGCTAGATGTGTGCTGTGGAAAGCCTGACTCCTTGAGGAGTGTGGGAAAGCTACTATTCAGTCTAGAAAGGCTGTTTCAGGGCTATCCTCAGCTGTGTGTTCCTGTATAGGGCATATAGCCTCTAAGCCTTTTCTGAACTGGGTGATGACTGGGAAGGAATTTTTTTGTCAGGAAAAATGGTGTAAGCAACAGTCATCAAATACTAAGTAGACTAATGAACTCTTAAACCAATAATATGCATTTTCAGTGTTTAAAATTATTTATTATTTCGTAATACGTGCCCAGTAACTCTTGTGGATAATTCCTTGTCTTCTTGTGATTTACAAGCTGCTGCTAATGATTCTTCAATGTTTAAAAGCTAAGCTATGTTTGTCAGCATTTTTGGGGTTTTTTTTGGAAAGAGATCATGTCGTACAATATGTCTCTGTTTCATGGTTGGACAATGGTATTTAAATTGATGGAGTTAGTTGTGTTTACCAGCTCAAGTATCAGAGTCCACAAGCATTTCCTAATTTCCACAGAGAAGCTGATGGCATCACCAGAATTTCCTCAGAACAACTCAGTAGCATATCTGAAACAATCAAAGAACAAGGCACTCATTGCAAATCTACAGTGAATTATTATTCTTAATTTGAGATAATGTTTCTGGAAGGGTTTTGAGCTCAAGTCCTATGGCTATGCAGAGCTGTCATTGCCTACCAGGATGAGTGTTAGGATCCTTCCGACTTCTTTCTGTCAAATGGCTGTTTAATGAGGCAGCCCAGCAGCTGCTCTGATGCATTTCCAGATGCTTTGTTTTAAGGTGTTCCACTTATTTAAATCATACATTAGTCAGAAACACTACCTCACTACAGTACTAAAGCAATGGCCTGATTAATGGAACAGTAATTGGAAATTCTAACACACACAGCATTTTTACAAAATAACCTATAAAGACCTAGCTGCAGTCCTCAGTTGCTACCTCATGGATTATCCTTGAAAAAATGGAAGAGGAAAACTGCAACATGTCTCTGAGATCTTGTTTTAGCTATGAAGAAACCAGGTAGCTTTTAAATAGCTTTTGAGAAGCTAATGAGAAGGTAGCAAATATTGCAAAGTGATTACAAAGCTGTACAAGAGGTTAGATTCACTTAACAGCCTCTTTAATATGGGCTTTCAAAAGATTTGTTTGTAACGAAATTGAAGAAACTAGAAAACTACCATCAACACAATCTGGATAAAGACTCCTGTTTTCTGCTCTTGTTTTCTTTTAATTAATTTTAGTTTGCGTTTCTTTGTCATTAAGGCTCAGCTAATCTCCTAAATCTTGGAGCAAATTTCTACTGACAGAGTGGAAGGAATAAAAAACTCCCACTGTCTTGGTGGTAAGTTACCTTATAAAAGATCACCCATTACACAAAATTTCTCTGTTCATCCTCCTCAGATGTTTTGAGCTTTGGTAAGGATTAAAAGGAAAAAAAGACAAATAAGGATATATGCTAAAACTTAAAATTGTCCTTTGGGAAGGTATGTAGCTAAGTAAAGCCATATTCTTCTATCACTTACACTAATGTGACCCCAAAAGAATTACACAGGATTAAAGAGAACAGCATCAATGTGAAACCAGAATGAAAGAGAGAAGAATAATTCCCAAAATGCTTTTAAATACATTGGGGTTGCAGTCAAATGGATCAGGATTTTCAGAGATGTTTTTATATGACTGCTGCTCGCCACGGACCCTAAGCGCACAGAAACATCGAAATTGAAAGATGGAGCCAAATTCTAGAGCTACAGCTTGTGAATGCAGGAGAAGTACAGATGTGAGGTTGGCTGCTGGAGCAGTTATATCATGGCTTTGGCCAAATTTCGAAGTACAAACAGATTATATTTTAAGGAGGCTGCAACAATAGGAGACATCAAACTTTATGGTTTGGATTTATTTCTATTTAATATGTAGTTTCTTCAGTGAACTCTCCAAAGCCTGTGTTGGTATTTCAAGTGGAGCACATCAGTATAATGCTACAGAAATTACTGGAGGTTCATCAGTTGACCCAGCCACAAATACACAAATTGTAACTGCTTCCCAAATTGTAATTTTGCTTGAGCAAATGGATAGCTTTGAAATACTTTATAAGGAAATAACTAGAAATGTCCAAAAGCTGATAACTGACAATTGTTTTTAATTATTTTCTTTACAGCTTTTGTGTCATGGAAATTCCTATCAATTTTACTGAAATTCTGATGCAAATACATTTCAGCTGGATATGATCATACCTGTCTCTGCACGATCCAAACTTCAGTTGTACCAAGGACCAAAAAGCAGTGCAAATCTTAGAAAGGCTTCCACCAAGTCCAGAACTTTCTAACAGAAGATACAACATCTTAAATATGTTGATTGCAGTCTCTCATTCTGCTAGGGAAAGAAAGTCTAGGATTCATAATAATTCTAAGATAAGAGTGCTGGTGAATAAACATCAGCACGGTGAATTGTAAGTCAGTATGCCTAACTGTAGATAGGTATTTCTGATGAAAGGTGAACCTTTGAGAGATACTACAGAAAAGTAGTCTGAATTTGTACACAAGTCCTATAATCCTCTCAGAACTCCCTGTACGGATTGTCAGTTACTAAGAACTGTACAGGAAAGTTTTCTTGGACACAGTTTTCCTTTAGTGCTGCTTAAAGAGTGGTGTCTAATATCTTCCAGATTAAATACAAGTTTGGTGTTCAAATATTAGATCCAAAACCTTTGTCCAATGCGATCTAGAGGAAGCTGGATCATCTTCAGAAGTGGTAAAAGGGATGAAGCCAAAGCTGCAACATCAAAGGCATGCTTAAATTCTGTTACTTATCTAGGTGAAAGGATGACAGCTTATCTTGTGAAGTCTTTTGTCCTAGAGAATACATTCTCATGCCCTCCTTCAAAGATCTGATTCTTAGCCAAGGAGCACATCCAGTGCAAAAAGTCAGATAGCCACCAAGGAGTTCATTAAAAAGTTGGAGCTTTCTGCCTTGTGGTAAGAAAGAAACATATTGTTACCATTAGATTATTTTAACAAAGGGAATATCTGACTCACTCTCATACTGGTGTTACTTGTATTTACAGATTCCTTGTCCTTACTGACCTCTGAATTTCAGAAAGCAGCATGGAAAGTAAAATGATTCATTACAGAATAAATGCTTTAACTTAACTTTTAAAGTAAATTAAATTCAGAAAGCAAGAACTTGCAATGAGGGTGATGATGGGACTGAAGGAGCCCTGAATAAATCTTGAAATTTGAATGACAAAAAGGATGCTCAGTAAGAATGACTATACCCCATAATGATAATAATAAAAAAACCCTCAAGAGATACCTGATATTGCTGGAAAGAGGCTTTCCAGCAATTTCTGGACATGAACGGTAAACACAGAGAAGAAAGAAGTATTACCTAAGTTATGCTCCTAATCCTTGGCCACATAGAGGCTGCCAGTTAGAGACAGTAATTCAGGAAAACACTTCTGGTGCCAAACCTCTTGGAAATCTGGGCCACAAATTTCTCAGTTAAAAAGGAATATAAGCTGAACTTTCTGTTGAGAAAACAACCTCCTTCCATGCTTTCGTGAGACATGCAGTGTTAAGGTGGTATATTTGGTCATTTTCTCATTACACATTGGAAAGCATCCTTTCCCCCAGCACATGTGGGGATTCCAGACTTTTCTTGTGCACTGAGAAGTGTATCAACATATGGATTGCTGTGATATGACAAAGGAGTTGCCACCTGACTTACTGCAACGTTGTAAAGAGAAAGGATTTTTTTAATCAGATGACACCATATCCAATCATTTCTCAGCAAGTATCAGTCATTAGAAAATAGAAAACCTCTTTTATCCTGACTGGAAAACCATCCCTTCCTGGTATATAGAAGAAGAAATAATATGACTGGTCCTGGCATACCCAAATTTGCCTCCTCTGACTGGCCCCAGTGGTGAAGTGCAGGAACACCTCAGCTTCATCACTCTCCTGCCCTGTTCAGGCTCTCAGATATCACTAGTGGAGCTTTTACAATGCTTGGACTTCATCCTGTTGCATCTTTCACTTTGTGTTGTCTTAACAAGCAACACACACCAAACTCATCCTGGTCATTGAATTTCTTGACGCCTTACTCCATACATGTGACTGATCATGGTGATTATGCCCAGCTGCTCCCTGTGACTTGGGGAGTGAGTAATAAGACTTAATCACCTGCATCACCAAACTTATTGTTATCACCAGTATCAGTCACCTCAGCCAGCTGATTGCCCTAGGTCAGATACCTCAGTTCAATAAAGTGTGGCAGAGACTGTGCGTCTGATGGATGTCATATTGTGTACAAAATGGCTATTAAGTTTCCAGGTGTTTTCTATTTTTTTTTTGCTGTAAAACTCAACCAACCAACCGACCAACCAAAAAAACCTCAAAAAACCCCCCACCCCAAAACCCCAAACCAAACCAAAACCCCCCATGCCTTTCAATGTTTAACAGACACCATTTTTAAGGGTTTTTATCAAGCATGATATTTGTTGGGAACAGTTTGTGATTGTATTTTAGTAGCATTTTAACTGCAATGAATAGCCTAAACCTAAATAGTTGCTTGAGAAATGCTCCCAGCTGTACCATTCTTCTTTACAGAAATAATACCATGCTGGGATACCAGTTCAGTGTTGATTGAGAGGGATGAGTGTTGAATCATGCTCTCAAACCACATTCTATTTCTGATCCATAAGATAACATATTACAGTTTTGTAAAAAATATTTCTTATGCTTAAATAGTGAATTTCTCATTCAATTCCCCAGCCCAGATGCCAGAAGAAAAGAAGGACACAGAATCCATGCTTTTTCTGAAAGGCTAAGCCATCCTGTAATTAAAACCAGATTTATGAGCAAAGGTGTACACTATCTTCTTTGTCCTCACATGGGATTTCATTGTTTCTCAGTGAAATCTCTACCAGAGCTACGTACCTACTTCCTGTGCCAAGCTGCATATGTACGTTTAACACTTGTAACCCTAAAGAAGAAAAATATTTTGAGAGCTTCATGTTTTTATCATGCCCAGCTCCTGACAACAGAACAGAATGATCTTCCCAGAGCCAGAGAGTATAGGTGAAATAAAGCTACATTTGGAAACTGCTGATTGAGGAATGCATTATAAAACCAAGGTAAAGCAGCAAGAATCATCTTATCCAGTGACAAAAACATCTAAAGCTCCAATATGCAAAGTCTGAGCAAAGCCTGAGATACTCTAGGGTTCAAAATGCCCTGGGTTAGCTCTGACAGCATCACTGTCATTTAGTCACACTGAGGTTGAGATTTGGGGTTAATGGGTGGCCTGCCTTCTCTGAGGATACAGTTTAGGGTGCTGATCTGAAAACTGTCAGCATGTTGCCTTCACAATTCTGTAATCAGACTTACACTGGCATTTATTATGGATGTAAGATATGTCTCTGTCTTTTTGAGCCGTACAAGTACCGCATTTTTTACTGTGTGTGGAGAAAAGAGGAGAGAAGATCCTATGTAAACAGGTAATGAACATGGCTATCAGAGATTGTTGAGGTTAAAAAAGCCTAAATGATCCTAATCAAGTTAAAGAAAATTACATGCAACAAGAAGATTACATAAGTAAGCCAACTCTCTTCTTTTCCACTGGCAGAAATGATGGGCAGTAGCACAAGACTTCATTTCCTTTCCTCTTTCGTTTAGGAAACCTTCATTGTTGTGAGAAAGGTTTCTTTAGGCCCATCAGAGTAAAACTGCTCTTCAGAATGATTCCATATGTTTGATACAGTTGATGTGAGAGTAAGAGCTGTCAAATGAGACTGTGGTTTGTTACGGGGTCAGGCATTTTCATAAGGTTTTTTCCTTCATGATTGCATTGTGATACTTAGCAAATGCTTGAGTTTCAGTACCATGCAACAGTAAGACTTATTCTGTAGTTCTTTAGCACAGAAGCCAGAGAGTTAATTGATTTATTTGATAGAAGGTTGAAAAAATGTAGCTAAACATTTTATTTTTATTGTTGGCAAGTAATCAGGGAAAGAGAATTAGGGTCGCAAAATTAAGGATGCTTGTAGATTCAAAAGTGTGCTGTGATGGTGTAGCTGATTCTCTTTTTGCATTCTATAATGGGATACATACTAAGGCTGCAATTTTTTCCTATCGCATTCCTCTTTTTCAAACAAGGTGTAATACATCCTTGACAGTTATTTATTTTGAAACCAGTCCTTTGAACAAGTGATCACTTTAAACCTTACCTGTAGTCTGCTAATGGCTATGTAACACCACCTGTGCAATCATTCCAGGAATCTTCTTCTGTCACTCTTGACACTAGAAAGTAAAAAACAATAAGATCATAAAACTTCCTCAGGTGTGGGTCCCACTCTGCTCACAGTCTCACCTTGCAAATTCAAACTGAGATCATAGATAACAAAGGGACTGTTACAAACTGACATTAGCTTAATTGAGAGCAGGGTCTGTAGGGCATAATAAATTTCCTCCATATTTCACATCAGGATAGAGATGCAGGGAGGTTGATCAGCTGCAAGAGCAGCATTATTCTGAATTCCGTCTTGTGAGGACTATGCAGGTGCAGCTAGCTTCCCTTCAGTTCATGTTTGTAGGGCTAAATTAACTGGCTTTCTTTGGAAAAGCTAGTACCAGTAATTCCTTATTTTCTACACCAATTTCGGATCCTATTCAAAGCAGATGGAACTTTCCATTTTACTTTCTGGGGATCAAGACTGGATTCCTGTTGCTTGCTGCTGTGAGATGTTGAACACCTCTTTTGAATTGTGCAAATGTTATTGAACACCTGTCAGAAGGTATTTAGCACTTTGGGGAGACTGGGCTGGTGTGCATCTCTTACCCCTGCTAATAAGCTGCTGGTTCAGGTAACCGTACCCCACACTTCTGGGCTGACAAAGGTTCCAGTGTTTGGTGCACTTCAGCTAGGTGACCAGCTCTCTAGAAATAGCAACTGATTTAAAGGGTACAATTCTCTCCAGCTAGTAAATGGCTCAAGATGCATGTGGACCTGCAGAAATTTCAGCATGTTTCACTTACAGGTTTTTTTTGTTGTTGTTGAAAGAAGAAATCCATAATCATAAGGGATTTGTTACAGGGCAAATTCCTGACTCCTCCCTGCAAAAAGCCTGATGGCCTAATGTCAAGAATGTTCCTGTAAACAACTAATATCTCACTACTTTTCCCCTTGCCATTCAGGTTCTGTTTTAAAAGGGCATGAAAAGTGCACACAACTGGTATTTCCAGGCTTACTACAACAGCTTGCTGACTGGTCTTTCATACCAGTATAGATCACAAATATATGGTAGCCTCTACAGATGAGTATGAAACTCATGAAACTAAAGAAAGGGTCAATGTTTTCTAATTCACGTCCGCATTTCAGATTATATTTGGATCACTCTGTCAGCTGGAAATGTTCTTAAAATTACAATGCCAAATACCAACAAATGTTGTTATTTACACTGACAATTCAAATTAAATACTGAAATTATTTTTTAATATGTATGTTTATATGGTTCCAAGTTTTCTGTATTGAGGAGGTCTTTCCTGGATGAGGTTTCTGAGAAACAATTTTTTCCCCCAAACATTTTGTTTCATTAAACAAATTGATGTTTGACTTTATTTGGTGCTGGTTCAGAAGAAACTCTTAGCCTAAAATAATTCGGGCTTTTTCTCAAGGTGAAAATAGGGTTTTCTAGGCATAGAGACCCTATATATTAAGGCAGATTGGGATACAGCACTGCTTTGGTGGACAGTGTACCTATTATGTAGGACCCTGCTTAAGTGCACACAAGGCACAAGAGACAAGAGAATTGTGAGGTAGAAATATAAAGTATTTTGAGCCATTCTGTCCCCTGTACAGAGGGTTTTCCCTATGATTTTCCTCATACCCTTTCCAATTTCTAAGTTAGCTGTATCACTTGTCTGACTTTCCCCTCCCTCTTCCAAAGTCCCTAACAAGTTTATATTTCTCTAGCAGTGCAAGTGGAGTCCTTCTGTCTTCCAGCCTCCTGTCACAGTATCCTTTACCATAACATATTTTTCAGTTCTCTGTAATAAACCTTTTTGTCCCCTTTGCCTTCATCCAACTATCCCCATGTTGCACAGGCCACCTGTTCAAGAAACATCTCCATGCTTTCTTTTGTGCGGCTCTTCTCCATCAGACAACCTTCCCAATTCTTGTCCTTCCTTAGACATAGTTGCCACTCATTCATTTTTTGGTGTCTCTTAAAGCTCTTTGATGCTTGTTGAAAACTTCATTGACTTGTACAGACCATTCCTTTACTGCTCACTGATGACTTCTGTCTATCGCTGAACTGTGTCTTCCTGATGTGGGAGCTAAATTTTCTTCAGTGAAGAGTATAACATCTTGAATCAGAAAAGAAAAGGAAAAAAAGAAAAAAAACCCAAACCAAAATAAAAAAAAAACCAAAAAACAAACAAAAAACCCCCCCAAAAAGGCTAAAACCCCCAACAGAATGTTTTAGCTCTAACTGCGAGTTTGTGGGAACAAAGTCAACACTGATCAATTTCCATAGGTGAAACTCAATTTCAGGAGACAGATTTCTCACTTCTCATTTTTTATCGGATTTTTATTATATTTTCTCACCATTCCCCCGCCCCCACCAAATGAGGATGTTCTGCTAAAAATTACTTCCTCCTATAGCCTTCAGTGTATCATGCCTTGAAGAACTGAGACAAAGCAGGCTGAGGTGATTCCATCAGTCGAGAGACTCAATTTCAAGAGCAAACTTGAGGTTTAGTGATGCTGAAAGCTGTTGAATTGTTGTGTATTTTGATTTTGATAGATTATACTTATAGCTTACATAAAGATCTGCAGTGTGTTGGATTAATGAATGAGTTTTTCCTGTGAGGCAAACTGTCTTTGTTAGATGGATTTTTACTTTGCCATATTGATCTGTGCTAGAGGAAGGACAGGTGCTTATAATAGGATCCCACAGCAAGACAAAAGGAAGAATAAACAACAAGCACTTGTTCCTTACATGCCATTGCTAATTTTAAACATTTCCTTCTATTTAAAATATAGCTTGTTTTATGAAAAAACCTCAGTCTGTGTATATCTTAGTTTGCTCTTTCAGGGATTTCATGGCAATCTTGGTGTTTTGAAGTTTGGAGATCTCCAGATTCTACCTGAACATCAACTGAACCTCAGTGGGGTACAGTCTATTTGCAGATGCTGTCTGTGCTGTGAAGTCCTGACAGAGTGAATGGTCCAGATACACCTCTGGGTTTAATCGAGATGCTGAAAAAATACAAATACAAAACAGTATGAGAGGAGTAACACATAGGTCTGTGCTTCTACCTGTTAAATGTTTTATGAGAAGCAGTATAATCAGACAAACAGGCAAACCGTCAGCCCAACAAATAAATTAAGACTGTGTTAAAATATTAAGGGTAAGATAAATATAAAAAAGGGCAGAAAATGCAGAGTTAATGCACCATACTTTCTTATGGAAGTGCTGCTCTGTTTAGTGGCATTTCACCTGGGAAGTGACCATTGTGAAAGGATCTTCTAGATAGAGTTTCACCTTTAACTCCTGCTTTCCTGTCTCAAGCCTGTGTATGTGACATTTTGCCATCCTGTTTTTCCCCCAGTTTTCAAATGTGAGTCAAAAATTATTTATGCAGCTTTTCTTTACAAATTCTGACAGATGCAAACTGTGCCATACATTGAGCATCTAAATCAAGCTCAGTACACACTAGCCCAACAGTGTTTATGCTGCCAATTAAAGGCATCACTTTTTTGAATTATACAGGGAGTGAAATGATCTCTGACAGCTGTGACTTGCAGAAAAAGGGCTCTATTGTTCAAAGAACTGCCTTTAATATAGAGAAGCCCTTGCTAAACTTTTGATTCCCAAGTATGGCAAACATTAATTGGCCATAAACTTAACAAGAATCAGTTCACTCATTCCACAACTTTTGCTCCACTCCCCCACTTTCCTTCTCATTACTTCCCATTAGCCTCTCCTAGCAAGTGCTTAACTCAGAAACACCCCACCCCCAACATTCCCATGTTTCCATCCTTATGCCTTCAGTGTTCTCACTATTTTATTTATCTCTTTCAGCCATGTTTGCTCTGCCAGATGACTTCTACCNAACTCTCATGGATTTGTCCTAAGTCTTGTGCTGTACTGCTGTGTTTCTTAAAATCCAAATCCCAGAGATGTTTTCAGAGGCAAGAAGGTCATATTTCACACCTTTGAGTGTAGCTTTCTAGTCCTTAGAGTTTCAGAGAGACTAAAAATGTTGCCTGAGCACTTTCTAGAAGAAACAAATGTGAAAGAGCACCAAAAGGTATTGCTGTCTTTAAACCTCATATTCTCTATGCAAATCTCATGATTTTTGGATTCCAGTTTCTTAAAGGAGTAGCAATTTTGCACAAGCCTGAAGCTACACCTTTAAATCCTTTTTGCCTAGTATTTACCTGGTGTGCTACACAGAAGATAATCATAGATTAAGATAATCACAGACAAATCCACTGCAGCAGTCTTCTAATAAACTTTGAATTTTACAGACAAACAAGAGGCTTATAAAGAGCAGCAGGTATTTTTAATAAACAGCTTCAAAAAGTAACAACATTTGTTTTCTGGCTTTCCTGTAAAGACTCATTTTTTTTGACTTGTAAAGGTCTAGGAAGTATATACAGAAATTTAGAGTGAAAAATTTGAAACAGAAGAGAACAAATGTAAGAAAATGTTATGTACTGTTATTTTGAGTAGAAATGTGAGCATTATGCTAATTTTATAAATTATAAAACATATCTCAAATTCATTTTGAGTATATATTGGTAGGAAAAGCTGCAACATGCTCTGGGCTTGCGCATATGCAAGAGGGCTCTTCATGTGGAAGCATAATTTAGATGTATTTTAGGATCCTAAAGTGAAATCAAGGCCATTTGTGATAGCTGCTCTGCAGACACATGCTATTTCCTGGGCCCCTTCTGGATGAACTATCCAACTGTGCAGTAGGAGGAGGCATTAAGTTACATGCCGGAGGCCACAGAGATGGGGACAGTTCACCATATCTGGTTTCTCAGCGTCTCCTATAACAGCTGAATGCAGTTGCCCACTCTGTTTCTCTGCCATTCTTGTCATATTTTCTTTTCCTGTGTCATCATTCTGTCTTGTAGATAGGCCACAGTGCTGCATTTTTAAGAATTTAGTACCTCCTGTGGCTAGGACTAAGCTTCTAAAATACTCTGGTTTTGCTGATCTTGCCAATAGTATCTGCCATGCAAACAGTAGAAGTGCCGCTCATAACGTTTGTGTTGATCAGAAAAATGTATATATCCTGGCTAAATCTTTCTTTTTCATATTACTTCAGTAATATGAAGCATCTATGAGCAAGTGATTTTTAAAAGAAAAGAAAAAGAAGAAAAATAGTCAATGGGGCAGATATGGGCAAATGACAGATGACACTAACCAGTATTGCATGTCTTTTTTGTTAGATCAGAATTATTATTTTGACCTACTGCCCAGTGTTTGTGACTAATTATCAGGTTGTCTGTGAAGAGTTCATGAGGTGTTACATCTGCCCAGAATAAACACAGATCTGTTAGACTAATCACAAATTACTTATAACTAATAATTAAGTGCCACAATCTATTGCTGTGATCCATGGCTGTTCAAGCATATCAACAAGAGCAGTGCACGTGGGGCTGTTGAAATGATGATGTGGGTTAGAATTTGCCAGACTTTTTTATTACCTGAGGTAACAAAATAAACAGTTTATATTAGTAATTTCCTTGCACAAAGATTGACATAAGTTTAACTTGAAGGTCTTTACTAATAGCTTTTATTCTCATACTCATAAATGTCTGGATTTGTGTTGTATTTATGAAAATATTGCAAAGAGATTACTATGATCTAGCAACCAAACCTTAAATAATGGTATACTTGCGTATCTATCATGCTGAATAAGAAATGAATGTGCAAATGGCAGATATAAAGGCGAAAATTATTTTTATTTTCTATTGCAAACATCAGGAATTAAATTACACAGGAATTAATGTATGTCAGACATTACTTTATGATAGTTTTTAACAAAGATTGCTACTTGATGAAGTAAATGACCTCATGATAAAGTAATGGTTATGGAGAACTTGTCATGTTTGGAAATCAAAGTTATTTTATGTGTTCTGCACACACCAACTATGTCAGGCTTGTGGACTAGTGCATTCTTATTTTCCATCACCACCATCCCCCCCCCCCAAAATCTCTCTTTCATAATGTTATGAAATGTTATTGTTAAGAAAAATAGGAAACATCCCTCTTTCTCAACCCAGGCCTATTAACATGTGGAATGTGAAGTGCTGTCTCTTTGGGCTAGAAAATAACAAAAATATAAGAAAAAAACCTCTGATAAAATACAGATAGTTTTCTATCAGGAACCACATGATTTGCAATTTGAACTATGGCAGATAATTGTGGATCTGCAGCCCGTCATTTGTCGGGCTGTTCAATGGATTGCATAGCAGTAAATAAATCTGTTATTAACTGTGATAATTCTCACACTAACTTAAATCACATTAGTAAAAAGGGAATACCTTGTTAGGAGTGAAAGTCCACCAGGATAAATTCTTTCTCTAATGCCAATGAAGTATGTAATAAACCCGCTTCTTCTGCCAGAGCAGGTACAGACATATGTGCAAGGTGCTCCTCAAGGGAGAGCCATGGAGTGCCCGCACCTTCCAGGCAGCAGAGAGCTAACCAGGGTGGGAGAGTTACTGCTCTCTCCTTCCCTTCAGTACACTCCAGGGCTATACCACTGGCTGTAAGTAGACATCACCCAGAAGGTGCTTGTCTTTGGTCAGTATGAGATGACATTGGACTTTCCATCCACCTGCAAAGCAACCTCTGTGAGAGTTTGTTTTGCACTCACCTGACTTGCTGAGGCTGCTGAGGCAGGAGGGAAGAGAGGGAAGGCCTATTCTTTCCTCCCCATTTGTTTAAACACACTGCAGTATGAAAAGGACACAACCTGGCAAGGCTGCTGATGTTACAGAAGTGTTTCTTGGTTGGCACTGGCAGCTTTGCCAGAACTGAGGAATATCTTCCTGCTTAAGTTATTTTTGCTCAGTCTCACTCCAGAGAATACCCAGACCCTTGTGGACTTCACAGAATTTGCACACTTGATCCAAGGCTGCTAGTGGCTGGCACTTATGCCTACATGAAGGATGACATTTATAGAGTCTGTGACAGGAGGACTTGCAACAAAGCTGATGAAAATGCAAGAAGAGGGCAAAAGGAAAAGAAATAAGGAGAAGCTCTGGGAGGACCTAAACCCCCTTCTAATTCCTGCTTTGAGCATGGAACTGAATTTCCAACCTGAATTACCTTATGATCCTGTAAAGAGCTACATGTAAAGTCCTAACAATTTCCCTGGAAGTGTTCAAGGCTGGATTGGATGGGGCCCCGGGCAACTTGGTCTAGTGGAAGGTCCATGGCATGGGGTTTGGAACTAGATCATAATTAAGGTGCTTTCCAACCCAAGCCATTGTATGGTTCCATGATAAATGAAAGGCATAAGGTGACCAGAAAGTTCAGAAGACTCTGGTACTGTGTCCCAGAAGTCACTCTTCTTTCTCATAAAGTTACTCTTGTGCAGTCATGGAGAGAAAGACAAAAAGGCTACATAACTGGCATTGTCAGGTTAATGGTTGGACTTAGTGATCTTAAGGGTCTTTCAGCCTAAATTATTCTGTGATTCCGTGATTCTACATAATTCAGGTTCCCATCTACATAAATGTCGGTCCATGATTTGATGGTTATACTTAGTGTCTGATAATGCTTCTATTTTTTCCCCTTGAATGAAGAAGTGAGTCCCAAGAAGCCATAGATTTACATCAAGTGAAAGACAACCCCTAGTAATCGACTTCATTGCATCCTTTGTAGATTTCACTCAGCATTGTAAAGGAGGATAGTAACTTGGCATTTCCTGCTGTGCATCGTCACAGGAACTTGCAGGATAAAGTCTGTGTCTGGGACAGATGCTGACCTGGATTAGTGGAAGAACCTGAGTTAGCAGATCCTTTCACACAGTGCCCTGAGGCTGCATATTTCGGTCATGGGACCTGACTTTTCTCCAAAAAACTTGCAAATGGAAAGATAAAAAGAAAGCAGCACACATCTGCTAACCAAAGTTTTCCATCAGAACACCACCATCTTCTGCATGGATGGAGCTATTAGTGAAAATAAAAGGCTTGAACTGAGGTATGCATATGTGACTGTGCATATTACAAGTGTGGGTTTGGGCTTTTTTTAAGCTTTAGTAGTATAATTCTGGTAATTTTCTGATAGAAAAATACATTAAATTCTCTATAATAACTTTGACAAATGTTGACTTGAGACATTGATTTTGTAATATGAGAAAATCCAAGGTGAGTAACAGCAGAAGAAACTCTGATAATTCATTTGAGAGTTTCCAGGCAAACAATTTCTTTGCCCAAAATTCCCATACAATTTCTGTGCACTAACAGAAAGGTTATCTCAAAAGTGTTCACAGAGGGAACTGCTCGTAAATCTAAATACTCACCATTTGATGCAGATTAATGTAAGAAAGACTAAACAATAAAAATAATTTCTTGTGATTGTTGTGTCTGATCCATCTATAATGAGTTTAATGCTTACTAAGGGAAAATACATGTCAGATACGGAGCTACAATTTATGCCTACATTTTCATGGACTTCAGTGGAGCTACCCTGGCTCTCCTTAGCTGAGTATGAAACCCCTTGAAGCTCTGTGAGGAAGTACATTTTTCAGCTGGAAAAGTGAATCCAAATCTTTCAGTCCTGGGCTCTGAGCCAAGCAGCATAGCTTTAGCTTTTCCCACATTCAGCGTCTACTTGCATTTTAATAGCAAAGCCTGGAAACTGTCAAAATACGCTCTGGAGGTGGATCTGGTCCTTGTCTACAGCTACATTACTGACACGTCTATCAGTGCTTTCTATACACTTACAGTCAAAAGGCTTTAAAGACTATGGAAAGTTGTATATACATCTTTTAACAAGAGAAAAACAGATGTTCTTATAGTCACTCTTATGGGAGTCAGTGTGCTCTATCTGTGTCACCCTGAGCTGCAGGTCTTTTGAAAATTGGTCTGAAAGAAAGGACTTTTTAAAATGTATATGTTTCGTAAATGAAGAGCATCAGCAAAGTTAAAATTCTCTGTGTCTTCACAAGCTGAAAAAATCCTGCCTTCAGAGGGAGTTCAGACACATTGGCCTCAGATGCTGCTCGGGCCCACATTTGAGCCTTCTGTGAGTTAAGATTTCCTGCTATGTGGATGGTACAGAGCAGTGAGTAAGGGCAGAAAGCTTTTACTGAGGAAGAAGTGGACACTCACTATTAAAAGTTTAAGCAAATAAGGATCCCTGTCAGGTTGGAATTTCAGCTTTTCAAAGTCAGTGGGAATTTTGCCATATTGGCAGTATGGAGCCTGTATCGTCCCTGAAGTTCCTAACGTATGCCCATGCCTGTTGAAACCACAGTAAGTCAGGCAGGCTTGCTTTCTTCTTCTGTCAACTCCATTGGCCTTAGACGAGATATGTTTTGAATGCAAATGATTTGACTAATTTATGAAGGTCAAAATTGCTATGTAAATAGCATTTATCATAATTGCTATTCTTTGTAAAAACACATTTTGGAATTGAAGCATTTCAGCCTCAGCATCAAATATTCTTGGCAGCACGTATTTGCATCTATGTCATATGTACACAGGTTGCTAACAAAACAACCCAGAAATACAGAAAATACTGGTATTCAGAGGGCACCTGCAATTAAAATCTGTGTCCAGAGCCTGTAGTTTATTAAGTGTTAGCTGGCAGGAGTGAGTTTCTGCCCAGGCCATGCCACAGCTGGGCGGTTCCCCAGCTCCTCACAGCCCTGCCCTGCCTGGCGTTGAGTTCCACCAGCGGGGCCTCTCATGGGTCCATGGCTTGGCCTGGCTTTGGGCCACCCCCAGGGCACTGCCCAGTGATGGAGCTGTGGCTGCCTATGGGCCCCTGGCTGCCCTGCTCCTGGCTGGGGTGGTGGAATGGGTCCTGGCTGCCAAGCTCTTCCCTGATGGACCCCCGTGGGGACCCCACAATCCCAGGGAGTCCTTGGCCCCATACGGCATCCTGATGGTGGCAGCCACAGCTTCCTGGAGAACTCCTCTGTCATCAGTTTTGCTGCCTAGAGAGTCTGTAACAAAGTCTCTTCTTGGCATGCATGGGAAAAAGGTGACTCCGAAGCTGAGGGTAGGGAGAAAGGTGATCTGCTCTGCTGTCACCACACAGCTGCACATCTGCCTCTGTCTCACCTTCAGGAATAAATGAAACCAGAGAAACTGAGACAACTGCAAAACTTGCACAACGCCCTGATGCCTTGGATTTTAACTTTTATAATTTTCAAATTCTGTATTCCTAGTCTGTAACTCTGAAGTGTCTTGTAG
The DNA here is from genome assembly GCA_013397055.1 of Pachycephala philippinensis. NCBI lineage: Eukaryota > Metazoa > Chordata > Aves > Passeriformes > Pachycephala > Pachycephala philippinensis. Next base: position 61,931 of record VWZT01011611.1, read on the forward strand.
CCTGTTAGCTGCTGTTCTCTCATGCTAGGAAGACATAACAAAGCTTCTCCAGGCTTGCTCTTCAAGGACACCCAGACTGTCCTAGGCCCAAAAGTATAAACCAAAAGTCTCTAAATGGGGGCAAGCTTGGGGAAATTACATCATTAACTGAAGCTGTAATTGGAGAATTAACCCTGATATGCAAATGACCCAGACTTACAAAAGTGCGAAGAACTTGTGACCGGTCATCCATCTTGGGTGTAGCCTTTGACCTGCCCAGGGTGTACCTTTGAAGGCCCTTCAAATAAATATCTACCTTTATTCCCTTATTCCTGACTAGTCTCTGTTTTTTAGGTGGCTACTTCAGGCATCAGCCCCAAAACACAGAATCAGTTGGGTTGGAAAAGACCCTGAGATCGAGTCCAACCACTGACTGATCAGAACCACATAAACTAGACCATAGCACCAAGTACCATGTTCAGTGGTTTTCTGAACATCTCCAGGGATGGTGACTCCACCTCTGTGGGCAGTCCATTTCAATGTTTAACAACTCTTTCCATGAAGAAATTCCTCCTGATGTACAATCTGAACCTCCCCTGGTGAAGTTTGAGACTCTCTTGTCCTGTTGCTTGCTGCCTGGGAGAAGAGGCCGAACCCCACCTTGCTACACCCTCCTTTTAGGCACTTGTGGAGAGCAAAAAGGTCTCCTCTGAATCTCCTTTAATCCAGGCTAAACAACCCCTTCAGCTCCCTCAGCTGCTCCCCACAGGAGTTGTGCTCCAGACCCTTCACCAGCTTTGTTGCCCTTCTCTGGACATGCACCAGCCCCTCAATGTCCTTCTTACAATGATGGGCCCAG
>VWZT01011615.1:0-13848 GCA_013397055.1 Pachycephala philippinensis
GTCTTTCAAACCAAGACAAATAATTACCTCAATTTACCAATGCAGAACACTTAAATCCATAGAATTTTCAATGAATTTAAGGTTCTAACAACCTGCACCTTCACATGTTTTTACAACTCATTATCTTATATTCTTAAACAGTTGCTTACTGAGTCTTCAGCATAGTTGTCTCAATCGGTTCAATCTTATCCCTATAACAAAAGAACTGTGTCTTTCAATTTAAATGAGCATATTTCAACAGAACTTAGGCTTAACTTCACTCTAAGTAAATGTGACTTAAACATAACAGAAAGTAAACCAAACAGAACTTAAAGTCAACATCACTGAAATGGAATAGAAATTAATCTGAAGATAACTTAAGCCTAACAGAAATTAAAATAACAGAACTTAAACTGAACACGCTTAAACTTGAAACTAAACAGCACTTAAACTGGTCAGAAATTAAACTCAGCAGAACTCAAGCTTAACAGAACTCAAATCTAACATCACCTGAATTTTACAGAACTTAAAATTAACAGAACTTAAATCTAACATCACATAAATTTAACAACACTTAAACTTAACAGAACTGAACCTTAACATCACTTAAACTGTACAGAACTAATTAACATCACTTAAGGAGAGTGTTCCCTTAAAGGTGTCAGATACAACAGAATGTAAGTCTTGACTCCATCAGTACAAGAAAGGTAGCGAAAATTTGTCACACAAGAGTTAAACATCAATGAGCAATATGCAAGTAAAGAATTGATTCGTGAATGAAATAGCAACAACATGGATTTACTGGAGAGATTTACAGGAGAGATTTTAAAGGTGTGGCAAATACGTTGTGATTTTCCATAATTTAGTTGTAAAAATAGCTCATGATAACGATAAACACTATTGAAAATATCCTTTCACAGTCAGGACTTTCCTGGTATAAGCACAAATTTGCAGGATTGTCCAATTTATGCTATACTCAAAAAAATAACAACGTTGTACATCTTTCAATACTTTGCTGGTAAAAGCGGAAGTTTGCTAGGGCCTTTTAAGGTGCAGCTTTACTCAGAAAAATGACAACAGCGTATATATTGGCAGATTGCACTTAAAACCTGCTCAGTTCTCAGACAGCAAGATGTTTTTCATGATTCTCAGTACAATAGACTTGGCCTTGGACTAACAAAGCTAATGAGATATAAATATTTAAGGATAAAACATCAAGGACCTAGTTATATAATACTGCCATGAGTTTTGCACATGTAACTCTCTTAGGTCAGTGGGTGTATAAAACTGACATGCGTATATAAACAGCTACAAAGCCATAGTTTCAGATAATTCTAAAGGAGCGTGCTGCTGTTTACTCCACTCTTTTCCGGTCTCCATAAGAATAGAGAATATTAGAAACTCAGCCACTGAGCAGATAACACATACTCAGAGAGCAAGTCTGTCTTGTAAGGTGGTGTCACTTTTAATCACTTTTCATCACTTTTCTGGTCCATCACAGCACTCAGACTGTTTTGATATCAAGTCCAATTTCAATTTACAAGTGGCAAGGAAAAAAAAAATCTACACTTGAACCACTAAATAGCTGTACCTATTTGAAATGCCACACGTTTACTCATGGCAAAATATTCACAATAAAGTAACCTTATTAAAGCGGTGGAGTGAAAAACAAGGGAACAGGCAAAGCCAGCACAAGTCCATCTGCTTTTGCAGTTGAGAATTGCAAGCTAATTATATATAAACCTCGAATAGTTTCTGCCAATAATGTTAAGGGGAGAGAGAGGAAAGGAATGCTTGATTGATGAGTGGCTAAACTTACCGTGGGCCTCACCCAGATAATTGCTCCCAGTAACTCTTGTAAATCATGCAATGTTTTGACACCGGGCTTTAGATTTAATTGCTGTTTCCAAGGAGGATTCTACCGAATCTTATAAGGGGCCACAGAACAACAAGTGATGCTCTGAGGATACCGCAATTGCAAATATTTTTCCAGGTATACAAGTTTCTAAATTTTGTGGTAACAGCTAACATCATTATAACTGAACACAGAATCATTATTAATTCAGCCCAATCAGATTTTTAAGACAGAATTTTTGAAAGGCAGTATACACCTTACATGACAAATTATAGCAATCATGCAATATATCAGTACTCCTGTAGAATAATTGTGGACCTTGCTAAGCAGCTTCAAAGCAAGGAATTACATAAGTCTACTGGCATGCAGAAAGACACTACATCCACAGAGATAACCTAGAATCTCTCCAATAAACCATCCTGTCAGAATCTACAGGTTACTGAAAATACAAAGTTACTTAAACAGAAGCCAAAAATGCTCTCGTGATGCACTAAAACATAGTTTTTAACACAAGTAACGGCATTCGTAAAGACGCTGACTAAGTTTAGGACAGATTGTTTCCCAGAAGCTCACAATGAAATAAAAGTTTCCTTAACTATTAAATGGAATGCAAACATACGGATTTGTTGTTGGTTATTTCTCTCTCACAAAATGACACACACAGAAAATTGTCTCAGCTGTCTTTGACACAAAAGTTGCTTCTGTAAGTTTCAATTTTATGCCCTTTAGATCCTTATGATCAGTGCAGCAATTAAATAACTTTCAGAAAGCCTAACAATACCAAAATTTGCCAATTTTCATTTACAGAAAGTATATACAAGTTTACAAATCCAGGTCTGGGACAATACAATTATGTTAACAATAACTCCCTAAGTGGTTTCAAAATATACTTGCATTCTATCAAGGCACTGTGCAGTCAATAAATCCCTGGTATTCTCCAAGATGTGCTGAAGAATATTGTGAATGTGTTTAAGTTGTTAAAAAAGCCCTGAGTCAGAACTTGCTATGGGGTGAGAGGGTTACCGACTTTATCAAATGTTGATCTACAGGCTTCATTCCAGTGGTAACCTTTTCCATATCGTGAACATGGGAAATGGGGGGGAACACCAGGGCAGGAGCCATTCTGAAAAAAGTTCCCTGAAAAAGCATGCATGGGTTGAGCTGTGAAGCCCTGGAGGGTGCCCCCACAGGTATCTGAGTCCTCCAAGCAGAGCATGTGGTGGGCACTGGGCCCTGCCTGCGCCCCCCGCCACCCTCTTCGGCTGGGTGATACACAGTGAGAAAGCAGCGCAAGGTGGGGAAAAAACTGCTGCTGTCTCTGGGCACTCTGCCACGGCCCTGGACGGAGCCGCTGCAGCCACTGCTGGCGAAGGAGTCGGGGGGAAAAAGGCAGTGAGGATTCCGAAGATGGTGGTAGGGGCTGTTGCAAAGAAAAATACAGGTCTGCTTCCTTTCCAGGAGTAACAGGAGCTGACAGCAATACGTTTTCCCCTGGTTCATCATCAGTATCCTTTTTAGCACTCCCTGCTGCAGCTACTCGCAGGGATTTTTCACACCAAATCTTCTCTCATTTAGAAAACAGTTACAGAATTTTTTAACCCATAATGAAAGTCACTCAAATGTGGAGAATATGCAGCAATATCTGTAAGGTGCACCCACACTGCCAGGACACCCCTGGTCACAGGATACTCACAGTCCCATGGTCCTTCGTCCAGAAAACACCACTGACTTAACCTTATAGACTGTGCCAGCGTCTTGCTCTCTGCTGGATTGTGGTCCGCAAAAAAGTCCCCTGTCATTGTAGCAGGGTCGGAGCTCTGCTTCTTGCTTGCAGTTAATGGGTCCAGGATCATAAAGGTGAGTTGCAGTCTGATCAGGAGACAGAGTCAAAAATAAGCTGTCCGACTTTCTCCCAGGCTTTTACACTAAAAGCATTCTCAGAGGTAGCTTCCAAGCCCTGGCTTTTGCACCACAGCAACAGAGCTTTCAAAGTATGTCTATCATACTTGATACTGCGCCTGCCTAATGTAGGAGTCCAAATGTTCACAATTGACTTTTCTTCCTGGGATACGTTAGCTCCCATTGTTGCCAGGGGCTCACCTCAAAGGGTTGCAGTTACACGTCCGGACTTTGACAGCTCTACACACTGCTCTACACTGGTCTTCAGCTGGCCTGCTCTCCACGCAGTCTGCCAAGAAGCGGTTGTATCACGTCGGGGTCACCAGATGTCGCTGTCGAGGCTGTCATGACACACACACACTCTGTGATCCGAGCAAAGGCCAAAAACACGTTTATTACTACACAGCTTCTTTTATACACTTTCTTAGCTATATGTTCATTGGCTATTAATTTGCTACAGTATAATACTATTGGCTGTGTATAGTTAGCATACATTCTTTTCTAAATATCGGCCAGTATACTCCCTTTTGCAGCTGCTCCATCCTCTTCTGTTGTTTTTGCTTCTTGCTTCTTCAGTTCTCACGGGTACAAACTGACTGTTTTAAGGCTGATATCTGTGAGGCCTTCAGACCAGCTGCCGGTTCCCACAGCCTGGGTGTGTAGAGAAAATCATTCCATGACACATGAATTTTACTAGATTTTTCCCAAACTTTATACAGTCAAAACCCATAGTAATTCAGTGGTTCAGCGTTCGTTGGTCCCAGGGTATGCAGTTGTTAGTATTTGGTTTCCTATTGGTTATGGATTTCTTCACCACGGATGCTAATTTGGTCCTCATTGTTGGTTGTCTTATCAGTCTTTTCCGGACCAAGTGTCTCCGCCCATGCCAGGGGTGATGTTTGGAGTTGATGTTCATTATCTTTTGTGTATCTTCTGTGCTACTGTTGCAATGTTTTGTTTTGCCTTTTTTTTTTGGTGTTCTTGTTGGCTGTTTTTTTTGGTGTTTTGTAACCTGCACTTGGCAGGGGCCTGGGGTGTCCTAGTTCAGGCTCTTGGCTCCAGTTGCCTTCTTCCACTGCAATTATCCTCGCACGGGAACTGTTAAATCACAGACTGTACAATGAGACACACTTCCTGAAACAGAAATAAATTCCAGCTACAGAAAATCTCACTGCCACATTTATAAATACTTCAGCAAAGACCTTGGAAAAAGCAATGGTGGTGTGTGATTACCTGGGGCCCCAGGAAACTGAGGTGAAGGTGGAGAACAAACAGACAGCGAACAGCTTCCACTGCTTCTCGCTCCAGCCACTACTGCAAGTTCAGCTTCCCTGGCATTTCATGTCCAGTGTGTCTTTTCCTAGCTCAAGACGTGAACAAACAGGTACTTCAGGATTTATTGCTTTTGTACTTTGGGCACCACAGACCCACCATGACGAACTGGAACCCAAGCTCAAATCTAAAAATGGTGCTTCCTGCTTCCTCCCACTTGCTGCTTTCATCTTTTGATTATTCCTGACTTTTCCAGTGCTGTGCTTGCAATGATCCTTCAGGCACTGGGAAACAAAAGACAAGAAGTATTTAAAAATCATCCCTTGCCTTGAGGGTGGTCCAGGCCTGGGAGTAAGCCCTTCCCACCACTCTCTTCGCCTTTTCCCAATCTGAGTAACTCTGGAAATGTACATCCAAACCCAAGTTAGACAGATTGGCGTGTGTTCTGCACACCAGACACCACAGCCCTGAGCACCCGCAGTCTGAAGATGCTCTGGATTGCAATTCACAACCTCAGTGTACCCTGCATGGTAAAGCCTCCTCTGAGAGAGGAAAACACATGACAGCAAGGGCTGTCCTAGCTGACCCAGACCTTGTGGCAGCTGCATTGCTGAACGGGGTAATGCATTGGGTCTCACTCTGCTATTGTAAAATACTACAAACCCTGTGGTTCTGGGGTTTAAAAGTTACTTTTAAGTCAGCAAAAAGGTATCTGGCTGGGACAATTCACTAAATTCACTTCTAGATCCCAAAATCTGTGTCCAAGTGCATAAAAACCTACATGAAAAGAAGAACGCAAAGCTTCCTACATGTATTTTATACTCCATGTTGTATTTCCAGCACACATTTCAAGACAGTTCACATGAGAATGAGGTCACTCCGTGCCAGCACAATGTTAGAACAGGCACATCAGGAGACTCATTTGACAATAGTCACTACAGACTCCCCACTCCCATCACTCCATTTGCAGCATCCTCATTTCTCACAGACATTCAACTGACTCCCATTAGGAAATTGATCACTGTTCCCAGAAGCAAATCCCCAGGGTGATTTTTTACTCCCTGCAAACAGAAGGAATGATTGAGGACAGCTGCTGTCATAGGAAAAAAAGTAAGATTGTTGTGGTCAGACATCTTAGGTGTGAGGGCTTTAGTTTCTACCTGCCATCCCTAAGCAGCTCTGACTTGGTACTGTTCATCTGCTTCGAAATGCCTCCAGGGTGTTCTACTCCATCTCTTTGGATCTGCCATCCCTCTGCTCTGACAGGAAGTACTGACACCACAGCAGGTGAACACCTGTACAGGTACAGGCAGGGACACACAAAGGCCACCGGGTTTTGAAGCATTATTGTGCTTCATGGCTTCAGGTTTTTGGTACAGATTCACTGCAATTTAACCTAATCAAAAACATCTGGCAAGACTTAATAATAACCCAGAGAATCCAGTGGATCACTTGTATGTTATCTCAGTCAGTTCAGTTGAGTTTTGTGGAAGAAAAACTGTGTGTTTGAACCTTTATACAACCCTATTCCAGTGATTTTTGCTTTTGTTTTTGTCCATGACAATGTGATGACTTTTGGTTTCTGGCTGCATAAATCCTAGGTGGTTTCTGGCTGCATAAATCCCAGGCAGTATCTGAAAGAAGCTACACAGTTCGGGGCTTCTGGGAAAGACAATCTGCCTGGATTTATGTAGCCAGAAACCAAAACCTTTCCCCAAAACACTTTAACATATTCATATAGTTATTTTATATAAATAAATACATGTAAGTNTATACATATATAATTTATATATACTCATTTGTTTAGACTATGTCTATGCACTTACTATATAGAATACCTGTTTATACTTAGAGATCTTCTGGCACGTATCTGTTTAACTTGTATCAACACTTACACAAAACATGTATTTAGACTGTTTAGACTTGTGTATTTTGACACTTCAATATCAGACTTCTCTATTCTGACTAAGATATCTGCTTACAACTCCCTGCTGATACTGTGAAATGGATGATCTCCTCGAAGAACCACCACAGCAGCTGGGACCTGCGCCTGGTGCTCCCAAGCTGCTCCTGGGCACTGGACATGCGCCAGGGTGGCAGCGGCAGCCATGGAAAGCGCCACCGTAGCGCTCTAACTCGCAGTAAAAGATGTTTCCTACTGGGCGGCAGCACGAAGTGTAAAAAGCCATGGCAAATGCGTAGCCACCGTCAAGTCAGGGAGTATCCACGCATTTCTTAGTTGCAGTACCTCTTTCAGTCTGCAGGTGAAACTACCGAGTCATTAAAAATAGTGCACATGCGTAACACCTTGTGTTTATCACTAGGTGGCAGCAGCGATTTAAGTCCCAGCCAAGATCTCAGACGATGTTTCAGCGACACAAAAAAGCTTTGAACACACAGAGCTATTTCTATTGCCTTCATAGAGATCATCTTTTCTCCCGTTTTCAAGACCTTTATTATTTAATTTATAGATAAAAAAGTTATATTTGCACTTTCAAACCCAATATATATGTATGTAGAATTTCTTATTCTCTAAGATCCTGCATATAAAGCAGTAGATATGAGGTTGTATTTAGAAATCAATTTTTATAATTTTTTTTGTCTATATATAAAAAGATATGAAAAGTTACCATATTAAACTGCCCTAACCACTACTGCTAAGGATTACCCTTAACCACTACGCTAACCACTATGTTAATCACTACCCCTGACCACTACCCTAGCCACCACCCTAACTATTACCCCCTACAACTACACCCAACACAGCAACCCAGTGTCTTGTGGGCAGTTCAGGTGGCCCGCAGTCGTCCAAGGTCAGCCAGAGTCATATCTCCGGACAACTTTCATCTGTGAGAAATCCTCATTCTTTCGCAGTACTAGGAGGCAGAATCCCGCTTTCAGCCACAGGCATGTGGCCATTCAGTGCAGCTCTTTTCCCCAGCAAGGAAAGCCCGACGTCTCAGTGTCTTTGGGGCAGCTGAGATACGGCCCCTTAGAGGCTGAGGCCAGTGAGACCCGTCAGTCCTGTCAGCTTCCGTGGCGCCCATGATTGAAAGTGGGGTTCCATCTCCTAAAGCTACGAACGTCTGAAGATTGCTTCCTGACAGAAGCTCCACAACCGAAAAAGGACTCCTCAGTAAGATTGCAAAACACTGTTCTTGGATTTTAATGCACAAATTCTGTTCTTTCATTGTTACTTTCAAGTTTCCCTGACTCAAGGGAGTTCAAGTCATGGACAAGACTTCACTCTGCAAGCTAAACTAAGTTAGTTATTAAAACTAGGCTTTTTAGCAAACTGCAAGTAGGAATTGCCTTCTCCAGAGTCTTTCTAATGTCTTGGCTTTCCTTTGGATGCCTGGTAGGAATCCCCACTTCTACACATTACAGTTTTCTGGTACTGGCAGCCAAGTAACAAGGTTTGCATGTGAGTCCCATGCACAGAGTTTGGTTTTGAAGCTTTGAATTTGAACTGATACCTGTGTTCAAGTCTCATTTTGTAACTCACAGCATCCTGCTTACACATTCCACACAAGGAGAAGTTGCAAGGCTCCTTCCCTCCCCCACAACATTTTAAAAACAGGATGAATTCCAAGTGTGAATAATTGCTAGATTATTTAGAGTAATTAAGGTTGTGTTTCTTTCTTGGGGTGTTTTATATCATATTATACTGCTGTAATTTTAGGGTATTATTTGTGATGCATTCCTAGTGATGCCGAAAGCACCTAAAACATATGGTTAGGTGCCCTTTTCAGCATTTCTACTCATCTAAATAAATAATTCAATGTGCTGGAGCCCTTCCTATCAACTAGAGAAGATGCACAATCTGGCAGAAGTGTCTTTCTCAAATTATTTGCAGTAAACAGTGTATATTCTGAATCTGATTGCCTTCTAGCTTTACCCATAAAAAAAAAAATTATTTCCCAGAATCCCTGACAGAAGCATTCACCAGCAAACTATTTTCTAGATGGTTGATTTGCTACTGTGTTGTAAAATACACATGAACAGAAAGCCTTTTACTTAGGCTGGGATTGGTTGACACTCACTGAAAGCCTGAAGAACATTGTCATGGCTGGAGAAGAAAAGAATACAGAAATCTGGGAGGAAAAGGTGGAGAAAGAGACAACAGTTAAAAGAACAATTTGAGGAACACTTAGAAGCACACTAAAGCATGGAATAATATAGCAGAAAGAACACACCAATCCAGTTATAGCCTCTCCCAGGGGTACCAGAATAGTTGACCCCTAAGAGGGGCACACCAGCACCCCCAAACCACTTAAACAAAAATCAGAGGTGTTTTGCTCAAAGTCCTGTGTCAGATAAATTCACAGTTAAGGGTGATGCTGCTTCCATTCACAGGCTGGCTGGTCCTGCCTCTTCCTACTTACAGTTTTCAAAAGGAGCATGGTAGTTCTCAGAAACACCATTAGTAGCCTTAAAGTAACTTTTATCAAGCTTGAAGTTACGTTCAACATCCAGCATGTGCATTCTGTAAGTGCGCATGTACAAAAATCCCTCTTGTCAGCCGTTCTCCCTCTGCACCCTCTCCGCCCCCCAACAAATTTACACAGCGTTTTTTGTACTTAATTAGTGGAATAGAGTCATCTCTGTCTTGGAATAAGGACTACTCTTCCATGATGTAAATACTGTACAGTATATTTACAGGGGAAATAATTATTAATTTCTATACATCATTTCACTATTGGCAGCTGGGACTTTAATTACAGAGGCAAATGCAAACAAAACACTTGTTTGTCAAGAGTGAGAAAAAATAAATGTTTTGCCCTGAGGGTTGATTAGATTCACTATTTTAAGAAAAAGTATTCAGTTACCACCGTAGAGTGGAAAATCGGGGAGGCAAAATCAATTACCCCTCATGGAACATTTCCAGGGTGCTGCCTTTTATTTTGTGACAGTTACAAGTACCATGAAATCTTCAGTACCTACTGGTAGTCAAGATCTCTTGCTGTATCTCCCTGAGAATTGACACTTCTAGAGGCAGCTCACCCCTCTTTCATGATCTGTTTCAGGAAAGCTTAACACCATCTGATTCTCCACCTGGCTTCCCAATGTGCCAGGATTTTCCTTAGAGACCTTCCATCCAGGAAGGCAGGAAATTCATTCCTTGTTTTTCATGGTAGTGATTGTTTTCTACATTATAGTTGAATTGGATTTAAAAAGGCAGCAGCCACCTCCTTCCAAAAACCATACACATACACCTCCTCCCAGTTCTGGATTTTACATCCAGTTTCAATTGCACCATCACTTTCCTTGTAATTGATGCTTGGTAGTTGCCACTGCTCTTGTCTAATCAATATCTGACATTTGCCTTCTTCCTCATCATCACTAATGTTCACTGGGCCAGACCCATTTCTTTGCTGCCTTTTAGTCATTTAATGTAAGAGAGGTCTATGGCATGCAGGGTTAAATAACTGAAGAGCTGCAAGACAGGTTATCATTACTGGAGCATGGCCTGAGTGTACTCAGTTCTACCATCCTCATGTAGTTCAGCACAAAGCAGTCACCAAGAAGGAAAACATACAGGCACATATTTACCTACATTTAGGTAGGGATTTACATACAGGCACAGCACAAACTTACAGATTCAGGCCTCATTCCTGGACTGCATCACCTTTATTTTTAAAGACTTACAGAATTCTGAGACAGAGCTGATTATCAGAAAAAGGGTAAGAAAAGTAGCAAAAATACAGAATTTCCAGTTACCTTGTAGTTAAAGAGTTACAGGGTTACAGGGTCACATCCTCACTGCTTTCTTCTGAGTGTTATAGCGCTTTACCAGTACTCTTTTGTTGTTGAACTCTTTTCACCAGGAATGACTAAGGAATGAGGTCTAAAAGGACTTTTTTGACAGCGCTGATTTACATGAGTAGAGATACATTCCTTTCAGATTCTCTGACCAATGCTAACAAGTCACCAACTCTCTTCAGTAGTTTCGGCAGCAATGAATTAGGGAATCTTAATTAAACTACGGGTGAAAACGAGGATTTTGATGAGGTCTTTTTCCAGCACTTGTTCTTATGATAAGCCTCCCAATCCATGTGAAAGCTTTTCTTGGCTTGGTGAATACAATTTCCATCTTGAAAGATTCTTCATTATTCCACTCATTTCAGGCATGCACACAGGAAGAATTAGGATCCATTTGTGGTGCTGTCATTTGTGACCAAGTCAGAGGGTCAACACTATGGACACGTCAAATTAAAACCCATTTCCCCTCTCTTAGCTTGTTACAAGCTGCAAAACAGTGGATGAAACTTTCCAGGTAATCGGCAGTCAAACTCTGCATGGAACTGTGTTCTGTACTTTGCAAAGCTCTCTGGAATTACATTTTTTATATTTTTAAATTCATAGAATATCTTTTCACTGGAGCGTTAGGGCTGTAGTTGAGCTGATCTAAAAAAAGGTCACATCAGCTGATCCAGTGGCTGCTTGTGGTTTGTCTGAAGTCTTTCATCAGTCATCCTGAAACTACAGGGATAGTGACTTCCCGTCCTGACTGTCTTGAGGCTGGGAGAGATTTTAATTAGAACCCAGGCTATGAGATGTTGGATTTTTGTGATTCTTTTCTAGTCTTGCCATTTTGAAATGTCTGGTTTAAAATAACTCTGTGATAAGAATAATTATTTTCTTTTATTGTTATTGTTGTTGTATGTATACCCTTAAAATTAGTGGGTATTTTGGGCTTAGGTATGGCTGAACATCATTAAAAACAAGAAAAAACCTCTCAAAAAAACCCCCAAAGAACCAAGCAACCTCAGAGTTTTCTCCTGAGAAATCATTGGTTCATATAAAAAGTAAAGTAATACTTTGAGATGAAGCACATAAACTACCCCTCTGTGGTGCACTAGGACTTGGCAGTTCCACAAATTCTCACTTGAAATCTCATTTTGACTGTCTGTTATAATATTAAAACCCTTCCATTTGCCATTTAGAATGCTGAATGCAGTGCAAGTGCCAGCTGAACTGAGCAAATAATTTAACACTCCCAAAAACTGGGCAAAAAAGGGAGATTAATTTGAGATATCCCCAGTACAAAGCCAGTATCAGTTGGCCACAGGTTTTTTAAGGTCTGTGTAAAGAAAAAGGCAAGTCTAAGATAAAGAAATATTCTATTCTAGATGTGGTTCATCTTACCTTGCAAAAGATACCTTAAACTGGTCACAGGAGACTCACTGTGGAAATCTCATCTTTTTAACAGCATAACCAGGTAATCCAGGAATACCTGAAGTACTGGGTTCAGGTGTGAGATACCAAGTAATAGGTGAGAGGACTAGGTATAGAATCTGCTCCGGCGGGTAGGACTCGTACAGCAGCAGGACAGAATTATAGCCAGAATGAGTCTGGTTTCTGAGCAACTTCAATTATGAGTTGATGACCCAGCATTACATCGTCAAATGTGCTCTAAATTAATTCAACTCCCTCTCTTGTAACAAAGCCCAGTTCATACGTGTATACATACATATTGCAAGCAGGAGAAATAGTACAAAATGCTAAACATTTTGATTTGTCATAATTTTCCTAAAAGAATCAGGAATTGAAGTGAGAGCTTTAGTGTCAAATGATGTAATGCTGCAGTCAGAGGTTACAGACAGCCTGGTTGAAAACTCTCCTGAGGAGGCTGTCGGCAACAGGCAGAATGAAAGAGAAACTACTTTCAAACAAGCGCTTCAGAGATAATACTGGATTAAAACACTGAGCCATGGCAGGGGTTCAGGGTGGCTTTTCACAATCTTTTATCAGTTAGTCATTCAAATTTTTTGATACAGAATCATGTACATTCAGTTTTGAAGTACATGTGCTTTTTGATACCTGAGTCAGTCCACTCAATGTAAATAGAACATCCAGGAAAAATAAAGGAGCAGTGTCCCAAAGGTGTCACAATTTACAACCTTAGATCTGTCTTAGTACCAGCTGCTTAAATGAAACAAGTCTTTTAAGTATAAAGTAATAGATGGGTAAAATTTAATGGCAAACTAGTTGTGTCTGTTTGCAAGTAATTTTGATATTGAAAGTAATCTAAAGCTTGATTGTATCTTAAGTATTTCTGCACTTGTCCTGTTTTTTAAGCATTCCCATACTTCATTTTCTTACAAAGCATTCTCTTCACTTTTTCTAGCTGTATTAAATAGTATGTCTAATCAGTGTTAAAATGGGAAACCTTTATTAATCTTGGCTTCCTTTCTCTGAGTGCTCAAGACGGCCTACAGCAGAGGAAAATGAAAGTCAGCTTTGGAGCTTAGAACTCCAAAAGACCTTAAATTTTTACAAAATTCTTGTTTAATTGTTCTCATTAAATATGAACAATCTCATGAATTGTCAAGAGAGATGTTAGATATGAATGAAACACCTTAGACAACAAAAAGAGGGAGGAAAAAATTCAGGAAATGTGAGTTTCAGAAATTAGGAAAATTTACATGAAATCAAGTGTGCACTAAAGATATTTAACTGAAGTTCTCCACAAAAACAATAAACAATGACAGGAAAAAAGAAACCCCCACAGCCTACAAGTTCTGGTTGCTGGGCTTTAGTCCTTTAATTCTTTAAAAGTTTGTTGCAGTAAAACTCAATTAGTTATGTGTTTTGTGTGCTGGCCATCCCCTGATTATTTGTTTCAATAAGATGTGAAGTTGCCTGTGCCAGCACTTACGAGCTTTTTCTGGAACATTGTGGTGGTTTGAAGAGACTGAGTTGATGGACAGGGTTTTGGACCAATCGCTTCTCGCAATTTTGCATATAAAAGGCACTGGCGCTGGGAATTCGTTCTTCTTCTGGTTTCCAGTCCCTCACCTGGAGAGGTGGCCGGGCCGGGCCAGGCCGGGCCGAGCCCC
>VWZT01011615.1:29043-49956 GCA_013397055.1 Pachycephala philippinensis
AAACCTGTGCACACACCTCACCTTCCCCACCCCACAGCACATCTCTCCCAGCATCCCTGTAAATGCATCCCCCAGCATTCCCCACAAAACATGTGCAGGCATCCCCCTCTATCCTGCCATTTTGCGGCTACCTGCTCTCTGCTTCCTCAGGGCTGGTGGAAGACCAGGAAGTAGCCATCACCTCTCTATCCTGCTGTCCCCTCTCCCATCCTGCTGTCCCCTCTCCCATCCTGCTGTCCCCTCTCCCTCCAGTGGTACCTTGCTGAGGAAGGGCAGCCAGCCTTGGGGACAGCCCCCACTTGTGGCAGCAGGTACCGGAGGGAGGGAAGGCTTCACAGCCGTCCCGTTGCTCCGCTTGCAGATGTAAGGCAGCGCCGTCATGCACTTCTGGTCCCCCCAGTCCTCTGTGGGGAGGGACAGGCTGGGCATGATGCCCCTCTGCACTGGTAGTGGTGCCCCAGCCCTTCAGAGCCCCATGCAGAAGCCCTGCCCTGCCCTGCCCTCACCTCGGCTGGCTGTCATGTACACACACTTCCTGTCCTTGCTGATGGGCCGAGGCTTGCCCGGCGCCCAAAAGACAAAATTGAGGAGGGACCCATCAGACCACCTGGAACAGCATCAGGAGGAGCACGAGGCTGAGCAGTGACTTGGTAAATGGGACCACCTAGCTGGGAACGTGTCCCACCACTGCCCTCTTAGGTGAGAAACCTCCAGCCCAGCAGCCCAGGATGAGACCCCTGCAATGCAGTTGCTGAGTCACAGCACTCTGAGAGGTGGAGATGCTGGTGTAAGGAGATGCAGGGACATGGGGTGGGGATGTGATGGGGATGGTAGTGGGGGGACATCCAGGGACATGGTGGCTGTCTGTGACTTACTTGAACCTCCCGTCATTCTCGTAGGTATGCAGCCCAATCCACCAGTGCTGCTCCTGGCCCCTGGAGAACTGCACACCCAGAGAGGACATATCAGTACCCTTCAGGGACTGGGGAGTCTTTGGGGGCAACCGAGGCTGCCATGGGGATCAGACATCCTTGCCCAGCTTACAAAAGCAAGGCAAAAAGCATCACCTTGCTGAGCCCCAAACCCACCCCCAGGCATCAGGACCAGCCACCACGCAGGCCCATCATGAGCCCAGCAAAGCCCAGCACCCCCAAATATTGTCCCTCCAGAAAAGAGTGAAAGAAGACAAGGAAGAGCAGCCCACAAGGCAGCAGAGCCCACCAGTGCCCCGGGAAGTTCCTGTCCCCTTGGTACCTTCTTCAGGTTCTGACCCAGGAAGCGCAGCTCGGCCTCGCTGTGCACTGATGTCAGCTCGGCCTGGAACCAGCTGCAGATGCGCTGTGCCTGCAGCCACGTTGAGTGGTGCTCGAAGAACTTGTACTCGGCCTCCTGGTACTTCACCCACTCTTTGCTGCCTGCAGGCAGGGACCAGTGTCATGCTGAAGCTGTGACACTCCTGCCACAGTCAGCCTGACCCTTGGTCCGTGCCTGTTGGGCTGCTTTGCTTTTGTCCCTCATCTGCAGCGGAGCGGCAGCAGGATGCCTGGGTTCCCCTCCCTCCCACAGCCCTGCCCAGGATCCATCCCCCTCTGGATAACATTGAGGCAGACACCCATTGAGGACATCAGGTGGTCTATGCACAACCTGAAGTTGAGTCAGGAGAGGTTAATGTTGGGTATCAGGAAAACATTTTTCCCCCAGAGGGTGGTCAGGCACTGAACAGGCTCCCCAGGGCAGTAACTACGGGTCCAAGGCTGCTAGAACTCAAGAACATTTGGACAACACTCTCAAGCGCAGGGTGAGATTGTTGGGATGCAGGGCCAGGAGCTGGACTCAATGGTCCTTGTGGGTCCTGTCCAACTCAGAATATTCTGTGACTGTGACAAAAGGCTGTGGACAACACACCTTGGGTTGTGATCTCCGGCTCCTTCACATCAGCACCTGGAGAAAGGGCAAGGAGAAGCTGTCAGTGGGGTGCAGGCCGGGATGCTCCCATGGATGCTTCTCCACAAACCATCTGTGGGCTACAATGGCAGAATGCCCCTCCTGAATTCCCCCAGAAGGGACAGCACCTCTCTCAGTTCCTGAATTGGGAATCACCCTCCCTCCTCCCAAGGATTTCACCACCCCACAGCCCATGCTACTCCGGGTCAGTCACAGCTGATGGATTTGGGGACCCCTTTGGCAGTACCTTTGGGCAGTTTGCAGATCCAGTCCAGCTGGGCTTCGCACTGCATTGGCATCCACTGCAGGGAGGCCAGATCCAGCACCGCGCAGCTCCGGATGTCATCGTCATCATAGTTACTGCGGTCAAAGTTGTGGTAGAAAAACTGGGGGTTGAGAGAGATGGGCAGTGTTGGGCATTTCCACCAGCACCAGATTTGTCCCTCCCACAACCCAAATGCCCCCTGGACTCACCCCCAGCCCGTCGCTCCACTTCCAGCTCCGGTCCCCAGTGGGGTCCCGCCGGTTCAGGCCAATCCAGAACCAGTGCTGCTCATGGAGCTCTGGCTCCGACTCCCTGTGGGGAGCCAGGGGGACAGGTGGGCACACAACCCCTTCAAACCACAGGGGTCCATATTTATATACAAATATTGTATTTATAATCAGGGCTTTTTCTGTTTGTTTTCAAAGCCTGCCAGCCCCACACACCTGAAGGCAGGAACTGGGATAGCAGGCATGCCATCTCAGGGCTGGAGCTGCTTTAAACCCAAGCTCCATCCCCAAATTACACTGAACTTCCTGCACATCTCCTGCATCACCCACACCAACTGATGCACCTTCTGTACACCAGTCTGTGCTCAGAGAGATCCATCCATCCATCCATCCATCCATCCATCCATCCATCCATCCATCCATCCATCCATCCATCCATTCACATGTGCCAGAGCACCAAGAAAGCTGTGGGCTTGTGGCAAGCACAACTCTGGCAGTGGGACACACACTGATGCCACCAGCCTCTCACCCAAAAATCTTGTTGAGGGTGTTGGCAACAAAATGCTCCTCCTCGTAGCTGCCTAGGCTGAGCAGCTGGGCCCCAAGCTCCCGGCAGAATTCCTGCGCAGCGATCCACATCTTCTTTTCTTGCAGCTTTTCGAAGTTGAACACCTGGGAAAGGAAGAACCCTTTGGTTGGGGGGGCTCAGCAGCAGAACAGGAGCAGAGCACTGTTCCCACCCACAAACAGCCACGTCCCAGGGCACAGTGCTACCATCCAGCCCCAGCCAGGCTTGTGGGGTGCCTCTTGCAAGCACCAAAATGTGCCCCTTCACCTCCCTCACTGGGGAGGCACGTGCATCCCCACACCGACCTGTCCAACCCCCCTTCACCTTGTAGCAGTGACGGAGTTTGGGGTCGGAGCTCCATCCTGGGGGGCAGGTGGCAGTGAGGCTGGGCGTGGGGAAAGGACCGGGCAGTTCAGGATTGACTGGGGTGCCCAGGTTCTGCCGACAGATGTACTTGGCCTTGAAGGTGCTGCAGTTCTTCACCTCCCACAGCCCCATGGAGCTGCCAGTGGCCAGGGCCACGCAGCCACCCTTGTTGTAACCTGGAGCGCTCACAAGAGCAGGGAAGATGGCAGCCTTAGGGTTGAACTGTGCTGGGGGGCAGTACCAGCCTGGCCCTGCATGAAGGGGGAGTCCCCATCCCACCCCTATCCCTTACCGGGCTGGTTGCGGTTCCAGTGAGTGTACATCACCTCATCACCACTCAGCCAGCGGAATGCGCCTGTCTCATTGATGTCCTGCAGAGCTGTCCAAAAATATTCCCCATCCCAGCCGTAGATGAGGCTGCTCACGTATGCCTGCTCGAACCTGGAGGGACAGCGAGAGTGGGCAACGCAGCAGCCGAGACACTGAGCCACCCATGATGCTCCAGCCCTTGGAAGTCACTCCCCACCTTGCAGGGCTCATTTTGGGGTAAACCCACCACCACTGGCATGGCACTGACCTGTTGGTGATGGTAACCAGCGTGGAGCTGTAGTCAGAGCATGTCTTGCGGGCGTCGCTGTAGGGGACACGGTCCTCGCCCAACCAGAAGCAGGATGGGCTGTGCCACTTCCAGCCCTGGGGACGGGTGACAGGGAACATCCACCACCACCCACCTGGACCTCCCCAGAAGGATGGGAGCAATCCCAGGGCATGAGAGCAATATCCAAGTTGCCCACCACCGCCTCTGCCTGCTTCTGGGAGGTCTCCTGCCCCCAGCTGCCCCAGCTTGACCCCACTCAGCTTTGAGTTCTAACAAGCCCCTGGTCCCAGAGGACATGGCTACAGGGAAAACAAATACCCAGGCAGCTTCAAAGCTGGGGAAACAGCACTCCCTGCCAGCGTCCAGCCCCGGCTGGGGTGCAGGGAGGGGAACACAGTCCTCCTCTTTACGCCGCAGGGCTGAGTCCAAAGTGAGTACCACCGCAGCCAGCTTTAATCCCCCGCCTTGTTGATGTTGGAGTCTCTCCGGGGTTGGAGAAACAATAGTGCCTGTTTTACGCCGGAGTAGGGAGCGGGGTGGCCCTGGGGCTGGCAGCGGTGGTGGCAGAGTGGGGAGGGACATGGGGGCTCCTCCTCGAGAGGGGACACACACCCTTCACAAGGGTGAAGTGGCTCAGCCAAGGAGCCAAGTGGAAGCGGAAGCATCACTAGGGTTCTACTCCTGGGTTGCCCGAGCATTGGAAGGACAGTGGGGGCACATGCCATATGCAGTGTCATCAGCACAGTGGGGAGGGAAGCAGGAGAGCAGCCTTGGGAAAAGAAAACAACCGCAAATCCCTGTTTTTCCCCCAAGTTCCTGCTCCTACAGTCTTTCTCCAAAGCTGGCAAATCCAGGTACAGACCCATCAGCTCTGGAGCAGCATGGATGCAACTGAGAAGCCAAGAAAGGGGCCTGTCCTGGGACAGTGCAATGTCCCCAGATGGGTCCCCAACCAGCCCCAGCCTCAGCACCCTTAACACCCCGACGATGCACTCCCACACACTGGGCACCACAGCAAGACCCTGTGATCCAAAAGAGGGCCAGGACTGGATCCCCGACCCCAACTGTTGCCTCCAGCTCCCAATCCCAGTGTGCCCCCACATCCCTCTCCTGCTCTGCCTTTCCCATTGCCCAAACCTCTATCCTTAACTGCTTACTTTAAGGCTGTTCCTGAAATGAAGGAGATTTTTAAAGGGGGCAAAAAGCAGCAAAGCCACCATGAAAAACCAGTGGAGTGGCTAGAGTGGATAGGACCAAACCACTGAGCAAGATGTGCCTCCTCTCCACCAGCTTCTGCCTCTGGGTGGCAAAAGTCCTCACTGAGAATGAGTAAGTAGAGGAAGGATGGTTCTTGGTTCATTGGTTCATTTGTCCCTCACAGTTTGTTTCCCAGTGCATCTCTGTTGGGCACCCTGAGCCACAACAAGACTCTGGCCAGAGAGCCAGGAGGGAGTTAAATCTGCATAGGGAGTCCTCAGGACTGCTTTGGGGACACACAGATCCGTGGTAGCAGAACTTTGCCACCGAGTGTCTCATCCCCAGCACCTGCTGACACTGGGGCTCCTCCAGCTACGTCTGGCAGCCCTCAAATCTGGCCCTGCATGGTTGCTCTCCTGCATGGCTGCTGTGCTCCCCGAGCTCTGGCAGAGCCAAGCAGCTGCTGGAAATGGGGCAAGGACACGGGAGGAGCCCGGCAGCACCTCTGGGAGCTAGCCCGGAGTGGCTGCTTGCTAGTCAGGGCGCAAGCATGCTGGCCAGCTCTGAAAGGCTGGGAGAGGTTCAAGAGCCACAGCGCTGCCAGACTCAGTGCTTGGAGGCTTTGCAGAGAACCACAAAAGCCACTTCCCAGCAAGCATGGGAACGGGACAGCTTCGGCCCCATACGACAGCTGGGGAAACTGAGGCAGAGCATGGGCTGAGTGAGAATCTGCTGGTTTGGCATCCCCATGCCCTGCCTGAAGGAGGCAACCTGCCATTGTGTCAAGGCATAGGGCCGGCAGCCACCTCCATCCTGCCAGGCTGCCACGTGCTCCTGTGTTTTGGCACAAAGAGAGCAAGAGGAAGAAAAAAGAACATCCCTGCTGGCAGCCAAGGCTGCCTGATGGGGAGGGTCTTGGACAATGTGCACAGACTCATGTGCTTTGTGTCCCGATTTCTTCCCATGGACTCCTCCACCATGGCAGCAAGGGGCTCAGCAGCCCCAGAGTGCTCCAGCTCAGCAGCTCTCAGGCATAGACCAGCTGCTCCGGGCACTGCTCACTGGAGCTCTCCAAAACAGTTTTAGGGAAAGACCCCCTGAAGCCTGGAGCACCAGGCAGAGCCATGGAGCAGACAGAGACTCTGCCACCCCAGGTGCCCCTCACCTTTCGGCACCCATGGTCGTCATCCTCCTTCTCCTGGCTCACCCGACCAGGCTTTTTGCAGATGGATGGCAGGGTCTGGTTGCAGGGGCTGTCGTTCCACCTCCCTTCCTGCAGGGCGGGAAGAGGAGTGGCAATGAGGCCATGTGACAGCCTGGGGGATGTCCCAGCCCCTTCACCCCTACATTGGGTACAAACACTTCCATTCCCTACACCAAATCCCCAAGGATGATGAGATGGATCCCTCCCATCCCAACGGCTCGGATGAGCTCACTTGAACCCAGCTGGAGACACTCCCTGAGGAATGCCTTCCTCAGCAACAAGGATGCTGCGGTGCTCCCTGCAGAGGTGCAGGGTAACTCCCCATCCCCTCCAGGTTCTCACCGGTCCCCAGATGGTCACACAGTCCTCCAGGCTGTCACGAAAGTTGTTGGGCTCAAAGGGGTGCCAGTACGTGAACCTCACGGGCGTCCCATCTGACCACTCGAAGTTCATCTGCAGCTTGAGGTCATTTAGGCCAATCCAGAGCTCCTCCACATCTGCCAGGACAGGAAGGGAGAGAGTGGAATTCCCTTCTCCCAGCTGACGCTGTGCAGAACCCCCCGGTGACCTCAGCCCCTGTGATGGGACCAGTCTCCGCACAGCACCTGCCAAAACCCACTCAGGGCTCAGCTCTGACCCCCTCGTGCCAGTGGGCAGGAGAGGGCAGGGCAGGGCAGGGCAGCTCCTGCCTGCAAGGATGGACCCCCAGAGTGGGAAACATAGGGACATTCACCTGCACCTTTCAGAGAGGGGCTAGCAGTATGGGAGTAGAAGTCCAGATCAGCAGGCTCAGGTCCAGTGAGCTACTGGTTTTCAACCATTCCCTTCCAGCATATCCCAGTCTGCTCCCAGCCTGGGGGCAGCAGTATTTCCTCTCCTTCCTCCACTCTCCTATGGCTCCTTGCTGGCCTCCTCCAGCAAGTCCAGCAGGAAATGTTTTCCCATCTTTTCCTACATTAACCAGCTGGGACTGGCACCATTCCCAGGTGCAGCTGTGTAGTTTTGACTCAGCACTGCAGGCTCCGGGAACAGCTTTTACATTTGCTGGATGGAGGATGCACCCAGATTATGGGCTTCTCCAAGGAACACATCACCTCCCAGCCTGGGATCTCTGCTCCCTGCACAGCCACTAAGTCAACTCTGCAGCCTCCAGCACATTCAGGGACTTTTCCATGGACCCCTTAAGACAGGAAAGGGGCTGCTGGCACAGCAAGGTCCTCCTTACCTTGCTTGATCTCCTTGGTGACAAACTCCAGCTCAGAGAGGGTGTGGATGCTGACCAGGTCACCCCCGCTCCGCAGGCAGGTCTTCTTCGCCTCCTGCCAGCTCTTCTTCTCTCCTACCAGCCGGTAGCAGTTGGACTGGAAGGGCTGCCAGCTGGGCTCGCAGTCCACCTTCACCTCCGACCACGAGTCTGGCAGGACACAAGGCAGCCTGAGGGCTCCTGCCCAGCTCTCCAGCCCTATCCTTGGCGGGGAATGGACCGCAGTCCTGCGGGTGCTCAGCAGACCAAGCCAAAGCCACAGTGGGAAACACAGCCAAAATATAACAGGTGGTGCAAGGTGTGGGAATGGCAGCTTCAGAGCTCGAGGGACAAACCAAAATTCCTTCTGTCTGGAGCGGAGCGAGGGCAGAGCAGAGCAAAGAGCATCCCCTCCCCTGGGACCTGCTGCTCTCGATCCCTCCCTTACCACCCAACCTGGAACGGCACCAAGCACTTCTTGGAAATGTTCCTTGAGGATGACTTTTCCCAAATCTAGGGAGCTCAAGTCCTGCTCCACACACCTAGGACACCAGCAAGCTGGGGAACCTATATGGGCAGCATCCCCTGACCATGCTGGGGGGAGAGCACACCCCGATGGGATACAGAGCTGCCCATTCCTGATGCTGGTCATCCCCTGCTCACCCGTCAGGAAAGGGTCAGCCGTGGCATTGGGCTTCTTCTTGCAGACATAGGGGAGGGCGATGCCACAGTCGCGGTTCTGCCATCCCCCAGATGACTCAGTGCGGATCACTCCGCAGTTCTCCTCGCTGGGGTTGTCGGGCTGGTCTGGAGAGTGGGATGAGGAGGGGACAGGTTACTGAGGAGCCAGGACAGAGCCACCAATGCAGCTCTCCCTGCTTCAACACCAGTAAAACCCCTTTTATTTTGTTATTTTGCACAATGAAGACGTGACCCCAAAATGTCCAGGATTATTTATAGTGCCTCAATGCACAAGAGCTCAAAGGGTCACTGTTTTACCTGGAAATGTCGATGGCAGTCAGGGGGTCAAAGTACCAGACCTGAACTGATCCCACCTGTCCTCAAACCTCCTTCGAGGGTATCACTGTATTCCCCCAAGTGCCTTTGAGTGATGGCACCAGGCATGACCAATAGGCCCTCTTCCCTCAGAGCACCCCAGGGTTAGGGATGGGTGTCTGCAGCTGGGGACCACTCCTCAGCCACACTCCAGCACTAAGCAGGGATATAGCAACCCGACAAACAAAGAATGTCAGCCCAGGTTATCCCCAGGGTCAATGAGTGTTTGCAGAGGGCCAATTCCCCCTCAGCACCCTGTGTCCCCACTCCAGCTCCACAGACGGCCCAGGCTGTTACACAGGACCCTGGGGCTCTCTGTCCCCATGCAGCAAGGGGATACCCTGCAGCAGCCTGGGCCACCTCCCTTGCCACAGGGCCATCTCTGGGGGTCACAGGGTGTTCCTCAGGCCCCATAACCACCACAACCTCCCCTGTCTCACCACTCTCCCAGTTGAGGTACTTGAGGGGCGAGTTGTCTGACCACTGCCAGCCTCCATTGATGTCCAGGTCATTCAGCCCAATCCAGAGGGTGGAGCTGTACCCAGTCAGCAGCCCTGGAGGGGCAGAATCAGTCCCCCAAGCCCAGCTCAGTCCTCAGCTTGTCACCCCTGCAAACCTGGGGCAGGCTGAGCAAACTGGCAGTGGCAATGCCCACAGTGCCACCAGCTCTGCCCCAGATGAGGAGTGCACAGCCAGGCTGCCAGAATCTCACCATTGATGTAGGTCTGCTCATGGATCTCTGTGATGCTCAGCAGGTTGGCCCCTTGCTGTTCACAGCTATTCCAGGCCTCCCGCCACGACAGCGTTGACTGGAAGTTGAACTGGTAGCAGCTGTTGGTG
Organism: Pachycephala philippinensis; assembly: GCA_013397055.1. Taxonomy (NCBI): domain Eukaryota; kingdom Metazoa; phylum Chordata; class Aves; order Passeriformes; genus Pachycephala; species Pachycephala philippinensis. Next base: position 38,552 of record VWZT01011615.1, read on the forward strand.
AGGTGGTCCTTGTCCCAAAAGGTCTCACAGTCATTGCCTGTGGGAATGAGCAGGGTGACCACCCAACACAGACACAAAAAACCCCCAACAACCCAGTAAACCCCAATAACTTGCTGCTCTGGCACTGCAGATTGCTCACAGGGGGAGAGGAGAAGCCCAGAAGTCCCCAAGAGGGATTGGCATGGGGTTTTTGCTTTTCCCCATGAGATGTGTCCCCTTACTTACTCTTTATGGGGCAGAAGCCCCACCGCTCGTCCTTGCCATAGTCCTGGGTGGTGGCACACCAGAGGTGCCCGTCCTCCCGCCCCGTGCTGGTGCACTCGTGAAACCACTGGTTGTCGTACTTGAAGGGGATGGTGCAGGGCTTCCCATGGGAGTTGCCCTGGATGGTGTAAATCTCTGAGGGAAAAGAGGAGCCCTTGCTTGAGGATGTGTCTATGGGAGCTGGAGGGAGATCTGGGGTGAGGGGTGTGGGTTGGCCCAGTGTGGGGGGTTATGGGGTGCCACTCCCCATTGCCCTGATCCTGCCTGGTTCTGTAGCCCCAGCAAGCTGGGACTGAGCTTCCCAGCCAGGACCCAATTGCTGCAGCACCACAGCCTCAGCTCACGTTTTGGGGATGGTTTGGGTTACAGGATAACACTAATGCCCAAGGAGGTGTTACCAGAGTAGGGCATGGAGCACAGATCCTCCTCGGTGCCATACGTCCTCCACTGTGAGCCATGTGCCTGGTCCCCCCTGTCCAGGGAGGAATTGCCCAGACGGGCACCTAGATGCTGTGACAGCTGCTCCCCGAGCCCACGGCAGCTCCAGCGCATGTTGACTGACTCACGGTCGCACTCGTAGGTGGCCAAGAGGTGCAGCCCTGCCGTGGCATTGGCCCCATGCCATGACACCCCCAGGCACTGCATGGCCCCCACACTGAAGAGGCGATTTCGGGAGACCCATTTCCACTGCTGGGCTGGGGCACTGGCGTTGCAGCCCTTGGCCAGTCGCACGAGCGAGTCCTTGGTCTCCAGGCAGCCCTGTGTGCCCGTGTTGTAGATGAGAAAGACTTTGGAGTCTGGGGAGAGAACAAATGGAAAGGGTGAAAGCATCGCTGGGGATTCAGTACGTGCCATACACAGCCCTGAGCCCTGACAGAACATCCTGGCTCTGTGCAAAGCAAGTTTTGGGATGGATCCCTGGGCACAGCACCCAGGACGCAGGGGACCACCACTTCCCTTCAGCATTGACTCAGGGTTTGCCCCAGTGCCCACCCCGGGTGGTGGGCTCTGGGCAGAGTGACACCGATGGGTGTCTGCATCCAGCGTGGCATCACGAAGGGTGATGGCATCGGAGCCAGAGCAAAGTACTTGCCCACTCTAACCACATCATTAAAGCTGCTCAAAACTGAGCTCCCACGGGCAGCACTTGGCTGCAGCAATCCCAGGCATTGCAACGATGCCAGTGCTGGAGAAGCCAATGGCTTCGGCACCAGCCATCTGCTCCAGGCAGAGAAAAACACAGCAGGGAAATAGCGCATCCATCACTGCTATGTGTGTTTGGGGACCTGCTAAAAACTGTGGAGCAAACAGGAACTGCTGGGGAAGGTCTCCCCTCATGTGAAGGAAAATGCCTGCACAGCCCCAGGCCCAGCAATACAAAATGTCACATCAGGACACTTTGGAATCCCAGCCCAGGCACTGGGAGGCAGAAGCCAAGTGAGGGGAATCGCTGCCAGCAGATAGAAGTGCAGCCGATGAGGGAAGACAGGCTGAGCTCAACCCCAACTCCACATATGTCCCACAGTCCTGCCTGCTGCCACAGGCCCACCATGCATCCCCAAGGAAAATCCCTGACCCCCAGCATCACTGGGGGCCACCCCACTGTGTGACTCTATGCCAAAACCTGCATAAACCAGTAAATCCCACACATTATGCTGGGACACGCTACTCCAGCTGATGTGTCATGTTTAAAAGACACTTTATTTCTTCAAATTAATGTTTCTAAGCTAAAAAGCCACCTCAGGGCTTCTCACTGCCTCTTCCTGCCCCAATACCCCAGCAAGAAGCCTCCCAAAGCACCACATCAACACCACCATTTTTGTTGTTCTTTTTTTGTTATAAAACATCCCATTTTTTTCCACCACAAACATTCACCAGAAGTCCAAGTGAACTCATGGGCCCCACTATATTTAGCTTTGGTTTGCTTTGGTTTTTTGCCATTGTATGAATTTTTTGGGCTGAAAAGGTTTTCATTTCCTATTTCCCTGCAACCTCACCCTGCCCCAGTGCTGTTGTTACAGGCGGCTCCAGCACATTCAAGCAACAAACATCTTGGTTCACAGAACTTCCCTGCCCTGTGTGAAAGGGAAAAAGAAATGGAGGAAGACAGACAACCCCATTTCTTTTGGGAGTTCCAGCATCAACCTAGCTCCAGGACAGAAATTATGTCAGAGGCCCTTCCCCAGCCCATATGACATCAGTGATGATGTCAAATAAACAAAAGTGAAGCTTGTTTGCAGGGCTTTATTTAATTTAAGGGAAACATTTAATTTCATTGAAAATATTTTTAAAATCATGGCAAGTGAGAAAATAAGCAAAAATCCACAGGGCTGATTCCAGCAAGCTGAAGCTCAGGTTCCTTAAGCTGGTGCTGGTGTTTCTCCAGCTGGAACTGGCCTGATCCCGACCTGGACAGTGGGAGACCAGCTGATCCCCCACCAAACACCTCCTCCCCATGCCAGCACCACCCATGCCACACCCAGCCTGTCCCTCTCCCCTTCCCACCTACAGTGAGGGTGGTGCAGCCCCTCCAGCACCAGGGACATGGGGGTCTTTAAGCACTTTTGGGTGATGCAGCATCAGTGCTGTGACCTGCTGGAGCAGGATGAGGCCTCCCTGGGGCACAGCCTGATACCACAGTGGCTCCTCTGCAAGGAGCCAAAAGCCAGTACTTTGCTCCTTAAAATAGAAAAACCTGCTTTACCATGAGCATCACCATAGGGAGCATCAGCAACAGGACACCCTCCTCTGTTACCTGTGAACCCTGCCTTGCAAGAAAAAATTAATATTGGGTTGGAAAAGCCCTGGAGCAGCTCAGGAATCGGTGTCAAGGTGCTCAGTGCCACGTTGGGGCTGGCAGCACCATGCAAGGGCCACACTCACCAGTGGCCCTGCAGTGGCACTGTGTTCAAGGAAGCCATCCAGACTGGAGGGGGCAGGCCTGGGGCCAGAGAAGCACAAAATACCATTTTACTCTAAAAAGAGAAGAGATGGAGGTAGGAAATTACAGGCTACGGGATTTGGGCAGCCCCTGCATGCTGCAAGCAGCTCAGCTCCTTGGCTCAAAGAAGGCATGAGAGGCCATGCAGTGTGTGTTCCCAGTGTCTGCTGGGCCATGGAGGAATGGGAAAGCTCCAGCACCAGCTCAGGCCTGGCACCCCCCCAGCTCTTCCAGCTTCTCCCTGTGCAAATCTGCTCGCTGTGCACTGCTGGGGAGGAGCCGGGGGGGTGACCCGCATGAGCTCAACACAAGGCAGCAAAGCTGTGCTTCACCAAAAATACACCTTTCTTTGCCTTATTTCTATGGAATTTGGCATTGCGTGTGTCCATGGTATCCATGACATTGTCAGCGGTGCTTGGATAGGCTCCTGGGCACTGAAACGAGCATTCAGCATACCTGACCCCAGGATAGATGTGGAGTTGGGTGGGACGAGGCAAGTTTGGATCAATGAATCCCTTCACCCAAGCTGGTATTCCGCAGAGCAAACCCAATCCTTGCAGGAGGCAGCTCCATAGGAGTATCCCAAAGGGACTGGGAATGTCCCCGTCCCTTCCAGGGCCCGCTCTCCTGCACTGCCCTCAGTAGCCATGGCACAGCTATGGCTGACTCCTTTTAGAGATGTTCCTCAGGTTTCGGTACCCACCTGCGGACCTGAAATCGCACAGGCAGAGCTTTCCAACCGCCCTCCAGTTATGGAAACCCATGCATGGCAAAACCAGCAGATCCTTTTTAAAGAGGAGCTGCCCTCTGGCACAGGACAAAGAGCACTGGAAAATGCAATCCTGCTGGATGCTCTGCCTGGAACCACCAAAATTAAACCAGGGCTGGGATTGGCATGCTCTGTCTCTCCCTCCTGCATCCTCTCTCTTTCAAGCAGGGCCAGCTCGGAGCAGCTCTGATCCCTCACATCCTGCTCCTCCTCTGAGGAGGAGGACTTGTGAAAGCAAAGCAAAATCCCACACACTTCCATCAAGGATGGTGTCTTGTCCCAGCCATGCAGCCACTGGGATGCTGCCTTCAGTGTACTGGTGGGACCATGGAAAGCAGCTGGTGCTACAAGGCAGTGTGATGGTGGGGACAGGGGGAGCTGGGACTGAAAGCAGGACACTGGCTCTGCGTGCAGAAACACTCTCCTCTCCCATGTGGGAAATGCTGGGATGCTCATGCCCCAGCACAGTGGGAGAAATTGGCCTTGGCACTGGTGGCTGACCACTGCAGGGATGGAGAAGCTGCCATCCTTTGGGGCAGCCCTCAAGGGAGCTTTTACACCCTGCGCTGGCTCCAGATTCTTTTCCTTAATCAAAAAAGCAAGTTCTTGGCCAGCAGGAAGCCTGAACTGAAGGAAGTCAGCTCAACCCTTCCCACAACAGCTTTACCACCCCCAAGCAAATACGGAAAGCTTCACAACCAGCAATTTTGGGGACTGTGGGCAGCACCGGTTGAGAGGCAACAGGGACGGTAGGCAGAGAAAGCCCTGCAGCACGACATGGATGGGCACCCTTGGCGCCACCCAGTTCCAAGCACATGCCAGCTCAGCCACCCACAACAGGACACCCAGAGCATCCCTGCTCCATTGCACTTGTCACCCTCCCATCACCAGCAACAAATGCAGGGAGCAAATTCTACAAAGGACTGAAGCTACAGCTGGACCCTGGTCCCAGTTATCCTGGACTGGAGCAGCTCCAGGGCTCTGGCTGCAATTACAACTGAAAGCAAATGATGTCCCCGACATGTCAGTGCTGTGAGGCTCTGTTACCACATCCCTGCCAGCCCCTGCCACCTCTCTGGCCCCTCTGTGAGGGTGACCATGGCACCATGTGATGCCAGAGCCCCTTGCAAACCTCTGGAACTCAGCCCTATCCTGCAGCCACCCTGGCAAAGGGCTCCCTGCCCTTGTTCTCACTCAAGGTTCCCCTTTATGTGGGATGTCCCAAAAAACACACCTCCAAGTCACTTGTGCAGGAGGCTGAGCACACCTGGAGCCACAGGGATGATCCCTCCCGGAGGTTCCTGTGCTGCAGACACACCGTGGATATGGTTTGCTCCAAACCACCTGGTAAAGGCAGCAAAGCCTTGAAGCCCACAAGGTGCCCCAGCAATGCCAGGGAACAGGGCTTGGTTGGCACTCTGAGACTCACGAGCTCCCTCAGGGGCTGCAGTGCTAATACCTTCATTTGGCTTTGGGAGCCCAGGAAAAAATTTTACCTGTGACATCCTGCAGCAAGAAACCCACCCTTCACTCACACAGTGCAGAAAGGAACCCCTGTTCAGCCTGAACCTCCTCATGTCATGTGTCTCACATGACAGCAAACAGGGCACAGCAGCCTCAAGACACCTACTCCAAACTGCCATCTTTTCAGCCCATTCTTGCAGCCCAAGGGTGAGCAGTGGCTCTGAAACCCACATGGCACCAATGAGTGAAGAACTGCGGGAAGTGGGAACTCATTCATGATAAACATGGTGGGGATGCACCAAGTATGGGGGAAAGATCAGCAACAGAGAAGAAAAATTCCCCTGGAATAAAAAAAAAAAAAAAAAAACAAGAAAAAGATAACAAAAAAGATGCAGACAGGCTGGGAGAGCTGGGGATATTCAGCCTGCAGAAGAGAAGGCTCCAGGGAGACCTTAGAGCCCCTTCCAGTGTCTAAAGGGGCTCCAAGAGAGCTGGAGAGGGACTTTGGACAAGGGCCTCGAGTGACAGGACAGTGGCTTTAAGATGGAGCAGGGCAGGGTTAGATGGCATATTGGGAAGAAATTCTTTCCTGTGAGGGTGGGGTGGCCCTGGCACAGGGTGCCCAGAGACGCTGTGGCTGTCCTATCCCTGGAAGTGTCCAAGGCCAGGTTGGATGGCACTTGGAGCACCCTGGGATAGTGGAAGGTGTCCCTGCCCATGGCAAGGGGTGGAAGGAGATGGTCTTTAAGGACCTTTCCATCCCAAGCCACTCTGGGACTCTACAAAGAACCAAAAATCATTGCTCGTGGAACACAGGAGAATTTCACCTGACAGAGCCTCAGCTGGCCCCAGCTTGTACAGCCCTGAGGAGGAGAGGGAACTTCTGGAATGGGGCGAGACCAGGCTGACGATTCACCTTCCAGTGATGTTTGGGACGGCAGGCCCTGACCAGGCCCAGCCAGCTCTGCTGAGGGATACAGCAGCGTCACAGAAAAGCCCCAACTCCATCTTGAAATTTCATATTACTGGACAAATTATTCCTCTGGAGGAAAATCCCCTTCCTGGAGAGAAGTTCCCAGCAAAGCCCAGCTCCAGCAGTCAGTCCAGGCACGGCTGATGCCATCCTTATGGTCTTGGTGTGGAGAAGAGCAAAAAGCAAAGCCATTGCCATGAAGAACATCAATTTTTGGCCCAAGGAAGGAGCCTGTACATCCTTCAGTGGGCTAGGAATGGGAAACAGTGATAAAAGCATCAGCTGTGTCCATGTGAGCTTCCAACAGCAGAGCTAGAGCATCCCTGCTGCCAGCGATCACAGGACACGAGAGCATTCCCAGCCTGCGGGAAGGACATCATGGCTCTACTTCCCCCCCAGCTGCTTTTGGCATTGGTAACTCCGATGCAACTCCTTAGAGAGGAACTTCAGACTAAAAAAAAAATAAAAGGGAAGGAAATGCAGCCACACCGGCAGCCCCAGGACACATCTGGCTCAGGAAGAGCACTGGTCCTGTCTGCTCCAGAGCTGAGAAGAGACACAACTCCCACCCCTGATGCTCCTAAGTTAGAGGTTTGCAGCAAATGAGCAATGATGCCCAACATCCCACAGACTCACCCACCCCAGCCCAACCTTGGGGCCCAGCTGGGGCCAGACTTGCCAGAAGCATCTCTGGATGCTCCAAGCCAAGCTCCAGAATAAAAGAGGGTGGTTTTTGTTTTGTTTTTTCAAAAACAGACCTCAGGGAGTTAAGGACCTCTTGCTACGAAAAAGAAAGTGAAGCTTCTGATGGTCTGGTTGTGGGTATGGAGCAGCAGGATGTGCACTTGGAGCTGAGAAACTCCTCTTGGCTGGCCCAGCAGTCAGAGAGAAGCTGCTGTTTATATGGTGGGAGCTGTACGAGATGAGCTCCTTACTTGGCTGCGACGAGGATGGCTACCTACCACCCTGCTCACTCCTGCTGCCTCGTAAAGGTTTTGAAAGGGGGCCACATACTTCAGCCTCTCTGCATACATTAAGAAGCCCATTCTCCCAGCATCCTGCCTGGGACACAGATGAATGAATGCGTTCCAGAAGGGATGTTTGTCCCTGGGCAGCCCAGTGGACTAACCACAGCAGTGGCCACAAGAGAGACAAGAGCCCCAGAATCTGCCCTCTGGTACCCAGCAAAGGATAGAAGGATGGAAATTTTCCTGAATTTCCCCCTAGACTGGGCCCAGGCTCCAGCCCAGCAGCAGCTGCATTCATTCAAGAGGTTCTGACTCCCTGGGAATGCAGGGAGATGAAGGCAGCACACTCCATTGAACGGGCTCCAGCCAGGATGGAGGAGTGCAATGGACCAACCAAGAGCACGGTGGGAGAGGTAAAGGCTCCCTCCCAGGACACACGGTGGCCAAACACTCACCCCTGAGCACTGCTCTGGCCCCAGCTCCTCTGACTGTCCCAATTCCCTCACCCACCAGCACCCCAGAACCCCTGGCCAGAAAACTGGCCAGTGATGTGATGTGACGTGCAGGACAACCCTGACACATCCTTGTAGACAGGGTGTTTCCAGGAGAGTTGACTGAAGACTTACCAAATTTTTCAAAACTACTAAAGAAACTTCCCCCAAAATGATGAAAGATCCATAGATTTCTCCTCCCTTGTTTCTCCAGCACCACTCCTAATGTTACTTCCCTGAACAGTGGTATCACTGTCTCTGGACAGGGACCCCCCTATTCACCAAACCCAAGCACATTCACACCACCAGCGGCAGCCTCTGGTGTCCCACATATTGTTTTTTTAATTAAAATGATATTTACCATGAAACTTCCCACTGAATGCCCTTTGCCTGCCGCACGCCCAGCACTCCCAGGTCAGGCATTACTGGGGTAATGAGGCCAGTACTGCAGAGGCCCGAGTTGCTGTGTCTGGACTTGGGTGGAAGAATGGGAACAGCTCAAACTGTCCATTCCACCTCGGCACCATCCTGCAAACAAGGCTGTTTTACATGGAAAATCCCACAAATGTCCCTATTGCAACAGCACAAGGTGCAGTGCAGGACTGAGCAGTGGGATAGAGATGATATTGGAAAATACCCTGTGCCCCCTGAAACAGCCAAACCTTTGCTCCTAGACTAAAGAGTGCTCCCAGGAATTTGCAAGTCAATCCACTAATCATTTCCTAATCCTTAAGAAATTAAAGATGAGTTCTTTAAGAACAAGAGCATCTGTGTGGGTCTCTTTTGGGCTCCAAGCAATCTTAGGAATGAGAAAAATGTCGATGCTCTGCGAGCTGTGCACAGTTCAGATTAATTAAAATCCTGCTCCTCACTGCACATGAAGAACTAAATTTTACTAAAGTGCTTAAACAACTCTTCAGGAAATGCTGGCTTGGGATGGGCTGGAGTGGGTGAGAGGGCAGCCACCACCCCCACTCCCACCCAAGATCCAGCTGCATTCATGGAGCTGAGCAGGGCATGATGATCCAGTGGGTAACACTGGGACCTCTGGCAGAGCTGGATGAAAGACTTCCCTTCCCTGCTCCGAGCACCCACCAAGGCAATGGGACCAGAGCCTCTTGTGATGGATTTATCATCTGGAAAAAATGATTTAGTACAGAGGGATTATACACCCTCAGCACACATTTGCTTTGCTTTTGGGGCAAAATGTTTCCTTGGAAAATACTTAAGGAAGTAATACTTAAGGAGAGTGTCTCTGCCTGCAGGAAAAGGTGCAAAAGCCAGCCAGAGAGAAAATAAAGCCAGAGAGAAAAATCTGCAACGTGGCTTTAACCATCACCAGGACCTCATGCCTGAAAACGCCTTTGCACATGCTGGCAACAAGCATCTCCCCATGGGAAACCTCCTGGGGTCCCCACACCAGCTGCGTGGCTTTAGGGGAAGGGGACAGTTTTACATGGAAGGTTAAATTAAATCTCTTTTCACTCTTGTCATTCTTGCGCAAGCACCATCCCCGGCCTTGCTGCCACATCCCAACTGCTGCTGTGCCTGCAGACGCTGGGGAGGTGAGGTCTCCACTGTCCCTTGTGCCCTGCCAGGCTCCAGCAGCAAAGCTAACACCTCTGACCCCTTTTCCTGCTCCCAAACAGTCTGAAGAAGATCGAGATATAATTTCTTGGGGCTGCATTTGCCATGCAACAAGCTATTTCCATTGGAAAGAGGAAAATGGGGAGGAAATTCATGCAAAGGCTGCTCTGTTTGCTCTACACGCTGTAAATTTTTTCCAGGTCCCTTTTGTGTTCTCTCTTGCCCCACAGCTGACATGGCAGTACCCACACTGAGCACTGGATAGGTGGGAGGTCGATCCAGCACGAAGTCCCAGCATTGACACAAGGACCTTGTCCTGCCTGCAGCCATGGCAGGATGGGAACGGCTGCCTGGGAAGGCACGTGGGCGCCCACACGGTGCTGCACATATGGGTCAGCTGGAGCAGATACCCCAGCAAGGAGCCCCAAACCTCCTACCAAGAGCTCTGCTCCACCTTTCTGACTGTCCTGGAGGTGAGAGTTTGGCACAAACCTCTCAAAAGGAAGCAAGAGCTCCCCAGGGGAAGCAATGCTGCCTGCTGGGTCAGGCCCCACTGAAAGTGTCCTTGCAAACAAGGGACTCTTGGGACTATTCCATCCTGATCCCAAACTCCCAGCAAGGATCCTCTCTGAGCTGCAAACCAGCCTGGTGCTGGGGGATCCTGGACGTGGCACCTCCATTGGTGCCATCCTCTGCCCCCTTCATCCAGCAGGCCCGAACCAGGACTGATGCAGGGCACGAGCAGCTGAAAGTGGGGATGGAGAGGAGAAAGAGCTGACGGTGCTCAGCACCAGCGAGGCACGAGTGACACAGCCCTGCGGGCTGGCAGCCGCTGAAAGCTGCCTTGTTCCTCGCCCAGGCCCGGCATGGGGTCGGCTGCCACCACACTCCCGCCTCACAGCCGGGACAGAGGTGCCTCTGTCCTTGGGATTGCCAAACCTGGATCCCACTGACATTTTTTGGGATGAAACAGCCAGAATCGGCCTGTAAAGGTAGCAAAACCTTGCTGAAATGAAACAAACCCCTTAAAACCCACAGAAGGAGGAATTCATGGCACTCAAGTAAATTATGGGGAGGTCTAACAGGAATTCAGCTGTGGAAAGTCCAGCTGAGATGTCTACAAACAGCAGCAAACCCTGATCACTCTTCCAAATGTCCCAGGCTACAGGGGTCTCCTTTCCCATTGCTTCCTACTTTCTCCATCTCCCAGCCAAGCAGTTTTTCCTCTTATCCCAGAATTGATCCCTTGCTTGGCCTGGAATTGCTGCCCACTGTCATCATGTCCATGACCCCATGTTTGCCCCCTGAGCAAGGCGGCTCAGCCCCCGGCACTGTGAGACTGGGGGGAGAGGGGAAAGCAGGGTTGTGACAAGGGGAGGTGGGGGCAGGGGATCAGTGTGCTCCTATGCTGCCATTTCCAAATCTGCTTTGGATTTGGTAAATGTGCTCTAATAGAACAGGCCAAGGGCTCGCAGTTGTTATTTTCAGGCAAAAGTAGCCAATTTTGCCTTCTTTTAAAATTTTAAAGTTTTATCAATAGGGCCAAAATAATTCAAGGAAGCCCCAAAAGCAGCTTCTTCTTTCTAGGCTAGAGTATTCTGGGATAAAATGGGGTCTCAAACGGCAATTTCAGGGGCCGTCCAGAGGAGCCTCCGGGTGTCTGGCTCATGGTGCCTTCAGAAGGTTAGAAAAAGATAAAATATAACCCGNAACCCACTCGGGCCCCGATCCCGTGGGGCACTTTCTCGTAAGATTAACACGTCGGGAGAGACGAGGGGGTCACGATGGGAGAGGGAGGAAAGCTCCAACAAACCCCTTCGGCCCCTTCCCGACCTCCGGCTCCACGAACTGCCCTCCCCGGAGAGACAAAGGGTCGGAGCGGGGCTGCGGAGCGTAGCGGGACGGCGGCCGCCCCCCTCGCGCCCAGGAGCCCCCCCGCGGCCGCGGA
>VWZT01011615.1:50535-77830 GCA_013397055.1 Pachycephala philippinensis
AAAAAATGTTACAAAATAAAATACGAAAAAAACCGAAGCGTGCGCGCCGGACTCAGACACTGCGTCAGCGGACCGGGGCCCGGCCCAGCGGCGGCGAGAGAGTGGGGCGCGGCCCCAGCCCGGGGGGGCTCCACCCGCTGCAGCGCATCGCTGGGGTGGAAGGTCCGGGGGTGAAGCGGGGGAGTGGCAGAAGCGAAGCCCCGCCTGGCCAGGGCATCCCTGCAGACACTCGGGGGTGGCTGGCTCTCCCAGCAGAGTGCCCCTGCAGCCGTCTCTACAGCCCGGGTGGCCGCGATGCCCCAGAACGGGGCGGAGGGTGTCGGGGAGATGCCCGCGGTGCCGCCAGCCCCGCGTCGGGTCCCGCTGCGGGTCCCCAGCGTGTGACCCCACCTCGCCGGCGAGAGCAGCCAAGGGCTGGCGAGAGCTTCCACCACAACTCGTTGCTTGCACCTCTGAGTGCCCGGCAGAGTTATCCCAAACACAGCCAGCCCAGCTGGATCCTCCTCTATCCATCCCTGTGGCACAGAGCTGGGCAGGTCCCAGCCCAAATGTGGATGATGAAGTTGGACACAGCTCATTGCACCTTCCATCACAAGCCCAGTCCCTCCCATCCCTGTGGGATGCTGTTGCAGCTCTCCAGCTTCTGGTGCTCTGCTGAGGGCATGGGACAAAGAACATCCACAATATCCGGTGTAGGTATATCCCACATCCAGGAGCTGAATATAAAAGTATTTTTAAAACTTTTAAAGAACTTTTAAACTTTTTTTTCACACCTCCACTCCAGCAGGGCTGCTCAGGGCCCCAAAAGCCACCCAAACAAGGCAGTATACATGGAAAATACTGGGAGTTGGCATATGCCTGGCTTTCTACATCCATTTGGTGCATTTGGGTGATGCTCATGGTGCCCATTCTTGTGGGAGCATCCCTGAGGGTGTGGAAGCCTCACCCCCTCAAGTTCTCCTGGGATTTGAGCAGTGCAGGGAGGGTCAGTAGGTCCTTGACACACAGACTTTGCCATACAAATTCAGGGGAGATGATGCTTTTGATGAGACCAAGCTGATGGCAGAGCTTCCTTGAGCAGGGAGCAGGATCTGGTCATGACATGGCACAAACCCCTGAGGGGGTGAGGAACGGGTGTGAGCCAGCCACGGTTTGGCTGTTCTTTGGAAAATAAAGGAATCCATTGTTTCTCAGTGGGGCAGGAAGGACCTGCAGGCTGGTGCCAGGATGGGCTTTGGGGATGCAAACCCTCTGGGGGGGCTAATTAAGCACATCAGCATCTGGGCTGTTGATTTTTCTAAGGCAGGGATTATTTTTTAATTGCAGCAGCACTGAGAGAAAGGCCTCGCTGGCCTCCATGGCTGCCACAGGAAACAAGCATGACAGCCCAGAGGAGAGGAAGGAATCATCCAGATCCTCGCTCCTATCCTGAAAACTTGGAGGCCATTCCAGGGGGATGCCACCCACTGAGACACCAGTGGCTGGACATGATGGGGCTGTGAAGTCCCATGAGTGGGACCCTCCACCCATCCCTTGTGGACAAACCTGACATCCCTTTCAAGGAAGTTGAACCCATCTGAAGGAAGGGACACAGCGGAGTCAAAAGGCTTTGGATCCCATGGAGCGTCGCTGCTTCCTGGCCTGGTACATTCTGTGTCTTCGAGGCCCCTATGCTGCATGTGATTAGCAGATAATTAGCACTTCTTAATTAATTTCTTCAACACAGGCCAACAGCTCCTTACCTACTCTCCTCCTAATCTGGTTTAGTACCAGTTGAGTCGCTGCTTGACAGAGTGGATCGGGAGGAAATGTGTTTTCCCTTGGGATGTTTCCAGGCTGTCTGACCCCTGTGGCCCTAATGAGTTGCTGCCAGATGAGGACAAGGGGACGTGGCTGTGTGCAGGGGACAGCCAACTGCGCTGCTGGCCACAGTCTCAGGAGAGCTCCTTGCCTGGGGAGATTGATTGGGAGCAATGGGCTCATCCCAGGATTACCCAGAACCTGGGATATTCAGTATCAGTAGCCGATTCCCATAGTCAGAGCATCTGTATCTGTCATTTAATTGGAAAAATAAATTCTGGGTTTTGGCCAAAGCGATATCCCATGTAGGGAGCGGTCACAGTGGAGGGGCTGCAGTGGGATGGGGTGAAACAGCATCAGCTACAGTGAAAGTCATCCTGCAGGAGGTTTGGAAAACATTTCCAGAGATAGATCCAAGCCACTTGCCTGCCTTTGGCTGGAGGTCTGACCTGGTCAGGAGCACTTGGGAGAAAACGGGTCAGTCAGGATGCTCAGCAGGTTGCTAAATGTGTCACCAATGCGCAGTGGGACCCAACCACAGGGGTGGGGGAGAAACCCCAGATTTGGACCTGGGGCGCTCAGTGGCAGTGACTTACTGAGTTTGGGGCTGTCATGGGGCATGTTTGGTGTTTGCTTGTGCCAGAGGCATTAGAGGAAAGGAGCTGGGGACCTGTAGACCATGAGAACAGCATCTGTAGCCTTCAGATTTTCTGAAGGGTTGACCACCCCATCAGCCACCTCTGAGGACTGGCAGGTTGTCCTGCTCTGTTGCACTCTTCCAAGGGCGCTCCCGCCAGCCCATGGCTCCCTGTGGGACTGAGGGCTCCAGGAGAGCAAAGCCCTGCCTGTGGGCAGCAGCTGTCGGGGGACTCTGGTGTCAGGGGCTTTGCTTTGCTGGGGACCAGCAGCACCTGCTAGGCTCTGCCAAGAGCTCAGCGCTGCCTCAGCCTCATCCTGGCCCCAAATAGGACTGGCTGGGCCAAGATCAACACCCACCTGGCAGGCGCTGTGCATTGAGGTCACTGCTTGGGGAAGCGGCCGTCTTGGCGTCTGCTGGCTCCTTCTCCCTTGTGCCGGCAGCAGCAGCAGCAGGGAATGGCCACGTCGCTCTCTCTGTTGGAGACAGGCAGAAACAGCCAGTCCAGCTCCCTCTCCAAGCTCCAGGCTTTGCATTGCAGGCAGAGAGGGTGACTGGTATCCCCTCGCTGGGATGTGGTGTTTGGTGGGGAACCTCATGGGGGTACAGCACAGGGCTCATCCCCAAGCTTTGCATTTGTACCCTTCCCTTTGGGGACACCATGCGAGGTGCAGCTCCTCCACAGCCCCAGGCATGTTGGTTGTCATCGGGGCCCCATGCTGATGCTCCTGAGGGTTTTGTTTTCTCATTATGATTCAACACCGTGAGAAGGATCTCGGTGCTGGTGTATGAGGCTCCACTGAGCAGGGAGTGTCAGGTAGGCACCTCCTGTTTGCTTCCTGTGCTCCTCCCCCAGCAGCTGAAACACCATGTTTAGGATCAGCCCGGGCTCTGCTTGACTCTCGGCTGCGGGTAGAGGGATCCTGGCCAAAATGAAGGGCCCTTTTCCTGCCTCCAACCCAACTGTCCCTTTGGCTCTTGCAAGGAGCAGATGGAGCTTTGCTGGGGTCTCTTAATGTGCTTGGTCAGCCCCATTCCCCCTGACCTCCTTCCCAACTTTGCTGTCTCCCAGCACTGAAAAGGGGGTCCCTTTGTGGGCAGCTTTCAAAGCTCTTTGCTACTCTCTCTTCTGCAGCCCTGACAAGTCAGGCAAGTTCAAGCTGCAAATAATTTATTAAAACCAGATGTGCTCACTTGGAGCTGCCATGAGGAATTTCAGGGCGCTCCAGCCCTGTGAGGGCCAGCGCCGAGATCCTGGCCTTCCGCTGCGGGGGCGGGACAAGGCTGGGGGCTGCCCAGGGAGAAGTGCTGCCCTCTGAGCCTGTTGCCTCTCCTTCCTGCCTAGCTTCCCCTGAAGGGCTCCTGGAAAGGGGCAGAGAGGAATTCCAGCCATTTACAAGAAATTTTCCTTTTAGAAAAACACTTTCTCTGCATGACTCAAGAGCAAATTGGCGGAACCGGGCTGCAGAGCGGGGAGGGAAAGCAGCTGGAGAGTAGTGGAGGACAGCACATCCTGAACGGCATCTTCCTCCTGCAGGAAGCGGGTATGGGACCACAGAGCAGAGATCTCACCCTGTTCCCTGGCCCTTTCCAGCAAGAGCAGCACGGTCCAGTTGGCTCCGGGTGCTTCATTTCCACCTCTGCCACTGCCTTACCTCATAGCCACGGGCATGTCCCCTTCCACCTCCATCCCTCACCAATTCCTTTAGCCGGGAGGGGTTTTGGCATCAATCCCAGCCACTCTCCTGGGTTTGGGTGTGAGTGCGTGGATTTTCAGGATTAACGGGAGCTGGTATGAGCCAATGCTGAACAAAGCAGGTTTGGAGTCCTGATCCTGATGTGGAGCTGAGCCAGGAGCAAGGCAGTTGCCGACACGGCAGCGTGTGCTTGTGGCTCCCACGCAGCTGGCGCCTTTGGTCAGGAGAGGACAGGGCTGAGCAGAGCTCAGGATTTTTTCTTCCCCTGAATGCAAAGCAGAGCCAATCACCTTATAACTTTGCTGCTGGTGTTCCCCAGGGCAGCCCAGGTGGGGATGGAAGATCTGGCCTGAACATGAGGCTGAATCTCCCTGTCTTCATCCTGCTGCTGCCCACAGCATCCCTACGTTTTTAGCTTCATTCCTGTGTTTTTATCTCCATCCCTGTGTTTTAACTCCATTTGGACCATGGCACCGCTCTGCACCATCCCTGCAGCCCAAGCAACAGAAGATGGGAAAGCAGCTCCTGGCCAGGGCTGCCTGGGGGCTGATGAGGCTCATCCCACACTGTTGGGGCAGATGGTGGATAACCTCTATTTTCAGGCTTTCCTGAATCAGCTCAAAGCACTTGAGCCTCCCCTTCACTGATGTGTTTGAAAATGAGTAGCAACATAGTGAAACACAAGCTGCAGCCGAAGGATGGAAGAAGAAAGACTGCAGTAACCCATCCCAGGAGGAGATGCAGGCTGGGAGCACAGAGGAGCAGGGAAGAGCACACAGAGCTGGCGGCAGCATGCGACTCCTCACCATCAGCACACGCCAGCAGCTTCTCCTGGCCTTCACACCCCCATGCAGCTAAAGCATGGAATGGGAGCGTCTCAGGCCCACTCCCAGAACAGACAATAGTGTCCTTGTGGCCACGAGCTTATTCCTGGGTGTGAATGGAGCGAGGGGAGGCCGAGCTGCTCTGCGTTTGTTTGGCCTTTTGCCCCAACCCAGGGTGATGGCCGGGGGGGCACCCCGCTGCCCCCGAGGGCAGTGCTGGGGCCAGGGAGAAGAAGAGAGCACAGGCAGAGCCATGTGCAGCTGTGAAATATCAGTGTCTCAGTGAAAAGATGCATCAGCATTTGGTAGCAAAAGTAGGTCCAGGCTGGGTAGGAGTCAGGGCTGTGCCCAATTCTGCTCCCGCACACTCCAAAATCTCCTTTTCTCCATGCTGGAAGCGGGAAAGTTTAGGTTAAGGTTTCTTGAACCAAGCTTGTGTAGCACCCAGAAAACAACATCCTCCAGCATCAGACCTCAGGCAGACACTGGCAGCGGTTGCAAAGCTCACACTGAGGGTTTGCCAGGTCACAGAATAAACTGGGACTGCCCCATTTAGGAGAGGGAAGCTCGTTTACAGCATGACTTCCAACTGTGAATGTAGGACGTGAAGCATCCAGTGAGGCAGCCCCCTGGTGAACTTCGATCCTGAGGGTGTCAAGGTGTGTCTCCCGCACACGTCCCTACATGTGAGGGCACCTGCCCACCCGCTGCAGGACAATGATGGTGCTGCTGATGCTACTGAAGCACCATTGCTGCCTCTCCTGGCCCAAATCTGTGTCACATCATCTGAACTGGAACGGGGGGCTGTAAAATGATCAACTGTAACAGCAGGGAGGGAGCTGAGTGTTTGGTTTCACTCACACTCACTGAGTTTGACTTCAGGCACAGTGAAGGTCAGGTCAGGTTTGCAGAATAACCTGGGGCCCGGTGACTGTTCATCTGAGGAAGCAGCTCTGGGGGCAGGTATGGCCCTGCTCCTGGGGAATGCCCAGGGATGCCCGTCACAGTGGCCCCACATGCCTGTGGAGGAGCTCGATATGCCAAGAGCCCCAGCGCTCCACAAACAGACTCAACATCTTCAGCTGCCAAGGTCCTTTTTCATTTTCTGTTGCGTATTTTTGTAAAGCTGACAAGGCCCAGCCCCAAGAAATTAAAGGAGCTGCATTTCATCACTGCTCAGTGTGGTTGATTTATTGTGGGTGACTGAGAGGGGAGACTTGGGTGTCCATGGGCTGGGGAGTGGATGGGGGGTTGTGACCCACAGACTTTCATCAACAGAAAAGGGTTTTTTTTATGTCCTCAACATATAGGGCTTCTACAGGCAGCTGCTACTCTACAGGAAATGAGGGACAAACCCACTTCAGCTTTCTGATTTATGTTCCAGGACAAGATCAACACCAGTAATTAAGTGACTTAGTAATTTTCAGCGATTCCCCTTCTGATGCAGAGATCTCACTGCTCTGAGCTATGGAATGTACCCTTCCTCCATCCTTCCTCATCCTGTCCTGTCTCATCTCTGTGCAGCCACTGCAAGAGAGCTTATGCCAATGCCAAGAGCAGAAAAACAGTAAAAGCCAAGCAAATAATTTTCTTAAAACTTATTTTAATATCCATGTCTCATCTGTTGGGTAGAGCCAAAACAGTCTGGCCTGGTTTAAGTTACAAATTCTTCATACACTTTAAGTAAATAAGCAGTGTGGCAATAGGGTCTGTTATTGGAAGTGAAACCCATCTTAACAAGGGAAGTGTTTGCAGCCAGAATTCTACCAGGGTTCTTCCCTGCTATCAGCCCCGAAAGGCCGCCACTGTCCCCTGGCCCTGGATGGGTGTCGCACAGCAGGAATAAATGCTTCTGACACAAAACTAATCACACCCACAGAGATACACACACTGGATGGCCAAGAAACAATGGGACCAGGATAGAAAAAACCCTTTTAGAATTCTCCCCGATGGGGACAGATACCAAATCACCAGTTTTGGCAAATCAGATGAAGCACCAACCCTGATTTCTCCTGACAGAGGCTGAATAAACATGTTGAAGCTGCTTGCTGGACAATTAACTTCTGGCTTAGAGCAGCAGGCATGGAAAAGGCTAAGAGAGGATGGCTGAGGATTTAAAGATGCAGTATTTCTGGTTTTTGTCTAAAACACTGCAGTTTAGACACCACCTTAATGCAGCTGCAAGGGAGTAAATCCAATTAAAAGCCCAAGAGTCACAACGAAAATAGTAAGAAAAATCAAAGCAGCAGAGCTGTCCACGTCCCTGGCCTGTTGCTTAATTCCAACAGACTGCTCCATTTCTCAGTTAATAAGTTCCTGATCAGGTGTAAGCACAGTATTTGCAGATGATGGCTTACAATAAGGCGGACAAGTGGCAGTTCTGAGTGCGTGATGGAGAACAGCACTTGCCAGGAGATGCCACTGGGGTATAACAGTCCACAGGCTGCCACAGCTGTGGGTACAATCCTGGAGTCATCCCACAAAGGATCCCCCAGCCCACAGTGGTCCAGGGGTTAGGTTGGGAAGTGTGCACAGGGTGGTTTGTTTTTTAACTACCACCCTGAATTGCAGTAGTGTAGCGCTCATCTCCCTCCCGGGACAAACCCTGCTCCTCAACGCTGCACCTTTATTTCTGGCTAAGAACTCCTGCCGCATGTTAGGAGTACTCCAACCTGGCTGCCACATGTTCAAGTGCTGCGTTTTTTACGTTTTCAGTTTTCCTTCAACGTGGGAGGAAAAAGGAGTGGGAGCCTCCCATTTCACAGCAGGCGGATCCAGCTGAAGGTACAAGACCCCTCCATGCAGATTACAGGAGGGAGACAATAATTAGGATGTTTGCTCCTTTCAAGAACACTGTCTCGTTCCTTCCCATCTGAAATCAGATGCAGTGATGGCAGCAAGTTTCATGAGTCAGCAAGTTCGAAAAGTGTTAAGGGAGAGAGGAAGCTTTGCTGCCAAGTCACCCAACAGGGAGGAGCAGACAAGCCTTCAGTTTTGGAATGCTCTAACATGAACACGTTAAGAGCCAGTAGTACTGAGGGGTCAGTAGAGAGCTGTGTGGGCACAGATCACACCTGTGACACCTGAGCTGTGCTCCAATCCCCGCCCGCTCTCTGCCTGCCAGCCAAGATCAAGCTCACGAGTGTGGAGAGCTCAGTGTGAGCATGTTGGGCTGGGTCTGCAAAAACAACAGCACTTCAACACATTAAAAAGGTGCAACTGTTGTGAAAGTGATGAAGCAGCAGCTGAGACCTTGTGGCAGCCTGAGCTGTGACCCACTCTGATCACAGAGTGACGCAGGCCTGTTCTTCCCAGGGCTTCACCACCCTCCTGAGAAGATGAATCATTCCTAACAGGCTACCCCAAAGGAGCAGAAAGCTGCACTAGCTGCAGAATGGACACTGCCACAAACCTGCTAATACGGGTTTCACTAAGACCAGAAAACTGTTTTCTTCCAAAAAATTGTTATTTTTAAAAAATTGAAATTAATTAGGGGTAAAACACTAACTCTAGTGCCATGAACAGGCAGGATCAACTTTTTTCCCCTCCAAAGGGCAAAGAGTCATATACCATCCCCAGCTGAACCTTGGTGCTTCGAGCTTTTCAGGAGATGTTACCTAAACTTTATTAAAAGAAAAAGAACAATGTTTAAATATCAACACTGGACTAGCCCAGTCTTTTTTCCAAAGTCCACATTCTTCATATGAAGCACACACGGCGTCCTGGATTCTCCAAGGCTGCATGTTCAGAAGTTCACAGTACATGGAACCACGTCTTTTTATATTTTTTCTTGAGTTTCCCCTCCTTGCTGAGAGCAGCCACCCTTTCGTGGTCACTGACTGGATAAACCTCAAGCCATCTCCTATCCACATGGCTTGGCCTAGATGCCGAAGGTTTTCTTGATGAGAATTGATGTTGTCATGCTCTATGGATGGAAAAAAGCAAGAGAAAAAAGCACCTGGTACAGGTTTCTTGAGACCCTTATGGATTCCTCTGTTCCAAAGGTGTTTCTGAAAGTCTTTTTGCCGGTTTCTCAAGCAGTTTTTGGCCTATTACTCTGTCTCAGTTTGAAGAGCTGTTATTGGATGATCCAGAGGTTGATGCAATTGCAGCTCCAGCTGGGCTGCTTGTGGATACAGATTTGCGGATGTGAGGCAGCAAGTAGGGGTCACAGGCCAGCTGCTGGACATCTATCCGGTCCTCTTTTCGATAGGCCAGACACCGCCTGATGAATGCCTGCAGTACCCCAAAGCCAAAGCAAAAATCAGTTTGTTATAACAGAAACAGGAAGCTTTTGACTCTTTGGGAGTGGGGCCAACCTGACAACCCCAGTGCTGAAATTCCTTCCCTAGACACAGCCCAGCTCTTGCACCAAAGCTCATCTTGCACCAGGAGAAGCACGGGCAGAGGCACCCAGTGTTCAGTGCTCAGCCTGACTGCTGCAGTAATCATGGAATCATGGAATGGTTTTTGGAAGGACCTTAAAGCTCATGTCATTCCAACTTCCCTGCCATGAGCAGGGACACCTTTCACTAGATCAGGCTGCTCAGAGCTCCATCCAGCCAGGCCTTGAACACCTCCAAGGATGGGACATGCAAAGCCACTGATCACTGTGCGATAGGTGAGCATTAAATACAGGATTCCTGCTGGTTTTATGGAAATCAGGAGGCTGGAACTGCCTGTGCTGACTGACCCTCAAGCAGATTTACCTTTGCTTCTGGTGTGACTACTGGCTTTGGAGGGAACTGCACCTCAGTAGCTTTCAGGATTGTGTTCTCCTGCAAAATATCCTGTTGTGACTGGTTGTGACCGAAGGGCTACCAAAAGAAAGAAAAAAGTTGTTAAAGGTTGGTGACAGGCATAAAAAACCCATAGCTCTACTGTTTATCATCACATGACATCAGCATTTTTCCAGGCAAGCAGCCCACAACTGCTAGGAAGGTGCTGTGGATACCAGAGGACCAGGACACATTGCTCCCACGCTCAACTGAACAAAAGGGATCAACCTGGAACCTGTCTGGCTCGGCCAGTAGGGATCTCCACCTGCTTCCAGACTTCACGCGTCTGGTACAGCATTCGTCATCCATCTGAGCCGGCAGAGATTCACCCACTTGGCTCTGCTGGGCTGGTTCCATGTGTCTGACTAACAGCACTGAGCAGCACATATGGGAGGCTTTCAGAACACTTGGGTACCAGGGACTCCTGAAAACAAGAGGCCATGGAATCCTTTCCCTTCTCCATCCTATCTCTCCTCTCGTCATAAAACAAACTACCTTTTCTCATGACAAATCACCTTTTCCTGATCCACGCTCTTCCCTTCCAAAAGCCATCCTAAAAACTTCTATAGGGGGCCTTTGTACCTACTTTTTTTTCCCCTAAACACTTGCAGCCATCAAGAGCAACAAAGACTCGGGGCATTGAAAGCAGCACAGGCAAGACCAGACCAAAAACCTCAGACCATGAACGACACACCTGTCCTGCCCAAAATGGCCTCAGTGGGAACATGCCCAGTGGAAAGAGATGTTCTGCAGAATGTCTTTTCTGAAGGAAATGCCACAGGTAGAGCACAACACAGCCTAATCTATGCTCCCCACTTCCATTAGCATGGACTCTGTCCTTGATGGCAAGGAGACAAGGGAGCACATTCTAAGTCTGTGGAGAAGGAAGCAGAAGCCTGGGCTGCCTCCCAAAAGGTTTGGGAAACACTACTAAGAAAAGGAATTAAACACCTTCTTACCTTTCTGCCATAGAGACACTGATAGAAGATGACTCCCACTGACCAGACATCAACTTTATTTGAAATCTTTGGAGGTTCTTTCCCGACCACAAAACATTCTGGTGGCAAATACCTGATTAGAAGGAAGTGGTAAGAAGTTACGAGCAGCAGTTTCAAGTATTTTCCATGATTTCCTTTAGAACAGAAGATTCTATGATCAGATACTGGCTTGGGACTCGAGGGTCCCATTTCACTCCTGTGCATCTCTGGGCCAAGATCACCAATCCCTACTCCTTCTGGGAATGGTGATCCCAAGGAATCTCCAGACACTCATGTTCTGAGCTAGTCAGCACAGTCAGTTTCTTTTCATCAGAGCACGTGAAACAAGCCCATTCTCTTTTATCTTCAGAACTGGTATTTGCTGTTGAAAGGGCTTGGCCAACAATTCCACAACGAAAGCACACAGCCAAAATACGTATTTTTAGAAATACAACCCCAGATGCCATGTCCCAGTTAAAGACACTCAGCTTTACTCAGGCTACAGCTAGTTTCATTTTTAGGAACAGAACAAAGCTCTACAACACAGAATGCCCCAACAAATGTTCTGTTGCCCATAGTGACAGTCTGCAGCTTGCGTGACATCTAAGAATCACACTTGGTGGCACTCACCAAAGGTCTGCTCTCAGCCAAGGGTGATATAGTGACACTTGGCACAGAAGATAAAGAATTGCTGAAAACAAGACACTCAAGTGAAGCTCTGGCTATAGACAACACTGTGAGATTTACATCTTTTTCGAGAGCTAACTATTCACCTCCTCATTGCAGAGGAATACTCATTTCATCTCCCTGATGCACCTAAATTTCCAAATAGGTACAGTATTCCCCTTGTTCTTGTTTAAGATGTGAGACAGAGCCACTCTTGACTGTGAAAGAGCAGCCAAGGCCCACTCTGGAGCTCGCTGTCTCAGCAGCATATGCAGATTTTCACCAACCCTTTGAAATATGAGCTGGTTTTCAAACACTGATCTACTGAAGAGTGAAAAGCTGCCAGCCTCAAAAGGAGCTGTGTGACAACAAGAGCAGTTTCCAGGGTCTCAAACCTCCAGTGTGTCAAGCTGTCACAGCCAATGGCAGCACACACAGAGCTGACACACATCCAAAGCTGTTTATAAACTGTTCTTGATCTTAACTTGCAAGTGCCCCAGGCATCACTTACCAGTAAGTACCAGCCCCCTGCGATGTCAGCTCCATGCCATCAACTGAGTTGTAGCTGTCATCGTCCATGATTTTGGAAAGTCCAAAATCTGTGATTTTTATCTCTCCACATGCAGTACCATTGACTAGAAGAATGTTACCTAGACAGAGGAAGGAAACAGCCCTTAGGATACACATTTAGCAAGAATAAAATTGCATTGAGCCCTGCACTGCACAAGGACAAGGGACCTACAGTGAGCTGCACCAGATGTTTTAACTCTCAAAACCCTGAACTTCAGAGACAACTTGGGGACCACGAAGTGCTAGAGCTGATCTGCCCATTCTGAATGACCCAGTGACCTCATATTGCTTGGAGCCTCCAGATCTGAGCCGTGTTAGCCAAATGAGCTTCAATCTCAGGCTGCTTTGACCCCTCCCAAAGGTCCTGTTGGAAGGGCAGGTCAAAAAAGACGATTAAGGAGAGAAGTACACATACACAATTATGACTCATTCTGCCCAGAAGTTCTAACCTGCCCTGTCCTGTCAACATGTCAGAAACTCTCTCCTTCCTGGCAGTGCTCCCCAGTGACTTTCTAAGCTCAAAAAGGATAGTTACTGCTTAGGCAAGAGTCTTTCATAAACCCATCAAGAAGTCAGATCATCATTGTTTTTATCCAAGACTACAATAAAGTAGCAGAACTGTGTGTGATGGCAGTGGATGAATCACAGCTCTAGGTAGCTGCAGGCAGAGCTCAGACAACTTGGGAACAGCCAGGGAAGAGACAGGGTCACTACAACTGGTGCAACAGCACCATCTCCCGTACACATTCCTTGTGCTGATGCAACAAACCACATCACAAACCAGTTACACAATGCTGATGAGGTGCCACCAGTACAGGGAGACAAGCCAGGGATAACTGCCCAAAGAGATGGATGAATTTACTGGACTAGGAAAAAAGCTATGTAGCCAATATGCATCATTCCAAAACAGAGCATTTCCGTTTTCTTCCTTGTGGCTCTGCCCCAATGGTAGAAGGAAAAGATACAACACCGTTTGGGGAGAATCTTCTCCACAGCAGATGTAACTGAATTAACTCAAAGGCAGACCTGAGCAGTCTGACTGTGTGTCCTCATCTTTGGGAGCTGACACACAATATGAAAAAAACCCCATTTCCAAATTAGCTTCTGCCATCAGATTTTCAGCCAGATGATTACAGAAAGAATAAGCCAGAAGAACGGGAACATGAAGCACACCAGTAATTGTAGGAACATTTATGAAGCAATAACAGAAGCTCTCAACAGCAGAATACAAGCAGGACACAAAGAAAACAAACACAGCCACTTGGTGGTTGGAGGGCTCATTCTTCACAATGTTACACCTCCTTGTTTCATGTTGCAATTCTGGGAGACAACACCCTTACCACATTTTTCAAATGTTCTATGCATTTTATGTTTTTTTCTTGTTGCAAGTTAGCTTTCCCAGACAGCCCTGTCTTCTTTTTGCTGTCTGACCAAAGGAAACTTCCTCGTATTACCTGTAACCCATTACATTTCCTTAGCATCCTTAAGCATGTCAGCACAGCATACCTGGTTTAAGGTCATAGTGTATGATGGGAGGTTTGATTTCATTTAAGTATTTTAAAGCATTCACAATCTGCATGATAATGGATCGTGCCTCTTTCTCCGACATTAGCTTGTGCTGTTTTAGGTAGAAGTCCAGATCATTCCCCTCACAGTATTCTAACACTGTACAAAACCTGAAAGAAAAACAGGAGTTGTTGCAATTAAGGCACCTGATAGAAACCAGAAGACTTTGCTACTGCTTACCTGTAACTCACCTATTTGGCCAGTATTTAAATTAAGAGTCCTTCAGCCTATTAATCCCTTTCTAAAAGTAAGCTACTAGGAGCCCAGGCCTCAATGCTTAACAGTACAAAGGTCAGAGATCCCCCATTAAAGACGCAGAGGCTGAGAGCTGTATCAGCTGTGGCATTTGCCCAGGGCCAAGAGCAGGATTTACCAGTAAAGCATGACATCTGACAGAACACACCACATCAGTTTGTGAGCTGGAGTCTCTAGAAAACCAGTGCATACTGGAAGTACACCTCGGTTACCTCTGCAGTAAAGTCTAACATTGATGCGGACACTTTCTGGACTCTCCTGGAAAGTTTTAAATACTTTGCCTTTAGTGAATAGGTCAAACCATGGGAAAGGACAGAGCAACACAACTTACGAGTCAGTATCCAGTGAGAAGTAGTCGTATAGTTTAACTATTCGAGGGTGATCCAGTTCTTTGTGAATTCTGTACTCTCTACAGGCATGTCTGAAAACAGCAAAGTCTGAGCATTAGCCATACAAGTGACTTAATTCTGATTTCTCCAGATACTGAATCCAGACATACCACACAACATTCAGCTTCAATCAAACCCATGCACGTTCTTCAGACAGCTTCACAAAAAGCAAGTGAAGAACGAACTGTACAGGAGAGCTTTTGGGAAGCACAGAACCCAAGTGCAGCTCCAACCCTGGCAATGCTACAAAATAACTCAGCTTGATTAATAGCATTGCTTGCAAAAATAGAATAACCTCATAAATCCTTAAGAGATCCAAGACAGCTAAATACAAAAATCAGCAAGTTCTAGAAGAATTCCATGATGCTTAGCAACATAATTTCCAGGCTTCAAATTCAGCTTGGTTTGTCCCGGTGACTTGCTGGGGAATTAAGAACACAGCTTTATCTTGGATGTCCCATGGAGAACGCTCAGCTGTCACTCTGCAGTTATCTAACCCATGGCATTAGGGAGCAAGAGTTACTAACAGCAAAAGGCTTCCGGTAAATTTCTTCCTAATATTTAATTCAACCCTGCTCTCTGTCAGGTTGAAGCCATTCCCCCTTGTCCTGTTACTCCAGGCCCTTGTAAATAGTGTCTTTCCATCTTTCTTGCAGGCTCCCTTCAGGTACTGGAACACCACAATTAGGATCACTTATTCTAGGAAACAGGGAAGGGGGAGGCTTCCAGGGAGCACAATGCAGGTGTGTACCTGAAAGATGGGCAGGAAAAACCATTTCCCACAAAACTGCTTGATCATTTCACTTCAGCACTTTCCTCACAGAGCCCTGGTGCTTTAAAATGCAGAGCCAGAGCCACAAGGCTTATACAAAACTCTCTGTCTGTATGCACACATTTACAACATTTCTAATCTGACCAACACTTTTGCAAGTATCTACTGGGACAGAAAGTGGCTTTTGAAATGTGGCAAACACAGGAAAAAACTGGCAGCCTGTTCACAGGCACTGGATAACCAAATGCAGGAGGAACTGGGAAACGTTGCTGGCTGCTTTACAAACTCACTTACTTGTGATAGTTTTCTTTCTTCTCATCCCTCCAGTTTTTATTTAACTGGTGTATTTTCACAGCTACATATCTCTGTTCTGTTAAATCAAATGCCTGCAGAGAGAAGAGCTGAAAATCAGTAGGAATCACAGGCTCAAGTTAACACTGCAAAAGCAGACAAGCTCTAACAAACCAATACCCCCACCCAGGAAATCAGCATTACAACACAGTGAGGGAAAAGCAAACCCACATTTTCGTGTAGTAAGTTTCACTAATGAATTCAAACAACTCTTAAAACAACTGAATATTCTGTGCTTTGATCTAACCTTTCCCACGGAATCTGACTCATGCTGCATTGATTTTGACATTTTACTACCAGAGCTACAAAGGGACCAGGAAGACCAAATTACCAAAATATACACAGTTTTTATACTGGAAAAGACTCTGCCATTATTCCCCCAAGTCCAAAATTCATTTTTACGCTTGGGTTAATAAAAAAAACCCAGCAAAATGCAGAAGATTTTTCAATACTTTGTTTCACACCGGTAGCTCAGCTTTCCAACTTTGAATATAATGTTTCAGCACATATAAAGGCTGGAGAATTCAATGGCAGAGCTGTGTGATCTTGTGCTTTATCCTTTCCTCCACTTTTTTATTATTTAAACAGTCCTTAAAGAATGGACCTCTAAAATTGCACTCAAGGAGCAATGCAGAAATGTTCTACCTTGCCTGAGAGCAGCAACAGCTCATAATTTCCAGGACACAACAAAATGCTGTGGTAAGCAAACAGGCATAATGTGTGTTCATCTCAAAAGTTGTCTACTTAATTCCTAATACTTAATAGATTGGCCAAGACCCTGGAGAAGAAGGGCTAAGCATTTCTTTATAACAGTTACAACTCTTAAGAGCAGGCACACAGGGAACATTCATACCCTCTTGCTTTCATCTGTGGAGCCAAAACTTTCTGCTTAGTCAGCAAAGCACCTCAAAGTACTTGCACACAGCTTACACTCTTTTTTCCCCCACATCTCAGCAGTCTAGTCCCCTTAGTTTAGGTACCCATTGTTGTGCTGCATCAAAATAATAAAGCACCATGAAGTTTCCAATATTTGCATTGGCACAATCATTTCCATTCTAGCCAAATTCAACATGAATTCTAAACTTCTGAGTACAGATAGGCAATATTGAGAACTGGAATGGCTCTAAGCACAATAGCCACACAGCAAGCACCAAAGTATCCCAGGTGTTGGCTGTAAAGAGTGCTGACACATCAGGAATCCTCAGCTCTAAGGAAGTCCCAAAACTACACACACACAC
This sequence comes from Pachycephala philippinensis, assembly GCA_013397055.1. Lineage (NCBI taxonomy): Eukaryota > Metazoa > Chordata > Aves > Passeriformes > Pachycephala > Pachycephala philippinensis. The sequence continues at coordinate 67,056 of VWZT01011615.1, forward strand.
TGCCCCCAAGTCTGCTATTTCAGAGGGTAAAATGAATGCACAAGAAACAAAGCCTTACACCCCCAGGAAGTACAGGCTTTGCTCGTATTATTGGAGCTATTTTCTCTTGTTTACAGAGACGTTCAGACTTGCTGTGCCATCTCAGTAAGGCTTAGCCACTGCAGGTATTTGTGTGTAGCATTTGAAGAAACAAGTGGTTTGCTTCTCTGTCCTAACAAAAATTGAAGACTTGGTGTAACATTTTTTGACACATATTTGAAGGAAATTTGACCTCTGAGGACAAGGCCAGCACCTGAAAATCTCAATTCTGATGTCTAATGCAAGCCAGATGCACCATGAACTTTGTCCTCCCTTCTTCCCTCCATAACCCACACAGCATTGAGAAAACAAGCGTAAAAATTCTGCCTCCTGCAGATACAGATTACACCAGATTGCCACTTCCAAGTTACCTTATATACTTCACTGAAGCCACCTCTACCCAGAAGATGTAGCAACAAATACCTATCATTTAGCGTTGGATGGTCTTTAAACCTGGTGGGAAAGACACAGTTTAAGAAGGCAGAAATAATGAAATCCTCGGCACAATAAATTACAGCTACTGCACAGCTAAGGAACAATGCTTTCACTTTCAGACAGAGAAATATTATAATCGTGTTAATGACTGAAAAATTTGTTGCTATTTGATCACTCTGCACTGATGAAAGACTATTTAATGGTATCTTGATGCACTTGGAAGCCTTTGTCTTACGTGAACTTGAAGCTATAACTGTACTACCCCACAATCAAGTGACTATTGAGTTATAACATCAATTTAAAAAGGATTAAGTGTTTCCCATCATGAAAAGATTGCTTCTCATTATGAAGAGAACAAATAAAAAATGACTTTAAGTTCTTATCCCCGAATCCCATGTGCTTACTGTGAATTATCTTCATTGTGTATCCTTTTCAATTCCCTGATGTGCAGATTTCTAACCCTCTCTAGCCGTTCCAACTCTGCCTGGATCTCTGCTTCTTCCTGCACAAGGAAAAACCAAAAGGAAAACACAACACTCTGTAAGGTACTGCAGGTAGTGTTTCCACCTGATTTATGGAAACACAGATGCAATTCCACTTCTGAAGAGGTTATTAGCATAAAACTTGTCTGGGAGATCAGAGAGATGGTCAGAGTCAATTTGCAGTCAGGTGGCAAGAAACAGAAATGAAAACTGACTGGGCAATTCTGTTCCCACCTACACAGACAGGAGGAGACATATCTTTACACCTCCTTGTTTCTAATGTTTTCTGTAATTAAGAAGCCTCGTTGCTGTGGTCTTGCTCCTTCCCTGAGTAAGTGCTATGCAGCTGTTTTTGAAGGAATTTCAGTTTCGGTGGGACAAGAGAAAGAAGACAGCCCTCAGCAGTAAGAGCAGGGATGTCATGATGCCATGTGGGATGGGGCAGCATCTGGACAGGATGGGAAGTGTGAGAAATGACATTATGTTCTACTAGTGGTAACTGCTCAAACAGGTCAGTGTTCCTCAATGACATGTGGAAGTCCTGACATAGTGTTTGTCTAGTTGGAAGTTCTGTTGCCCTCAAAACCAACATGAGAATTAGTATCACTGTGGCCAGGGCTGCAAACCTCAATTCAAACATGCTCCCTGAGCAGTACAATTTGTGTATGTGACTTAGGGGACACCGTTACCCATCTGTCTTGTGACTCTGCTCCTTCCCTTTCCAACTGGTTCTATTTTTAGACATAAAGAATGAGCCAGTTTCCAAAAGTGGAGAAGGATAAGCACAGCTTCAGACAATGCCACGATCCCAACACATTACGTCATTTTCCATTAAGGTCCATTTCCAAATGGATTCCTCCATTCCAGGGTGGCAATGTTACATGCCAGCATACACGGATCTGCAGTTAATCCCCTGGAGCAATGTGGGAGCTGGAGAGCCAGCATGCCTGCAGCATTCCCCTGCCCATATCACTTCTCTTTGTTCACAGGTCAATAAAGCATAATGGGCAGACTGCCAGCAGATTCCAGGTGTGCACTAACTTTCCCTTCCACAGAAAATAACAAGGAGTACGGAGGCATTAATGAGGCCTTGCATTCTGCTTGTGTATCAAGGTTACAGGAAAAAAACTAAATGTAGAGCTTGAGCACCACCTGAGAAAAGAAGGGGCACTCCAGTAAGATATTTGCTTCCTCTTTGGTTCATTTCCAAAAGTAAACTCTTTGGCCTTAGCAGAGATCACACCTAACCAGGACATGGCAGAAGACATCTATTTTTTTTCCCAGTATTTCACCTGTTGAAGTGTCCCAGAAAACTTATTTATAGGTCACTGCAATCACTTTCAAGGTAACCAACAGCTTATCTAAATATAACCTCACTTGCAGGTACAGTTCCTACTGAGGCCAAGGTATTTGAGAACAAACGTGCAGCGCAGCTGCCTGAACAGGACTGGTTTGCAACAGCCCAAGAGATTTAATTGGACTGATAATGTCGGTTACTCAATATTGCAAAGACCTGGAAAAGTCAATGACTGTTGCATTTTTTTGTTGTGTTCTTATAACTTTCTTCCCTTGGTGCATCCTTACTGTTCCCCCATGTTAAACACATTCAGAGTCCAGCACCAGGCAGGTCACAGTGACAGAAGATGTATCAAAAGAGTAGAACTCTGGATGAAATCCTAACTGTAAGGACACAGAAATCTATTTATTGAAGCAAAGAACATCTTTCATGAATACCATCACCCCAAAAAAATTACTACGGAATCCAGGCTATCCCTTTCAAGCACAACACCCTCTTGATTATTAAACGAGTAGTGACTTCTAAAGAGAAATGCTCTTGTTCACAAAACACTGCACAAAAAGCCTTTGCTGCAACTAGTCCTTACCTTTTTAAGATGACCTAGTCGGAGTTTGAAGATTTCCTCCTGCTCATGGTATTCTGCTAATGTTAACCTGCATAAGAAAGAAAGACTCAATACATTAAGTTTTAAGACATGATAAAGTGAACAATCTGCAGAATGCACATTGCCAGTGGAAGTAACAACTCCACAGAGTAAATCAACAGCCAGCATGAAATTTTTTAGATAAACTCTGCAATCTATATTTTTTAATAATTAGTCTAAGGAGAACAAAACCTTAAACCTCAACAACATACATTAATTTCAAATCCAAGTCCCTAATGACACCTATCTAGGCTACTGACTGACTTTTAACAAAAAAGAGCTAAACCATAATCTCAATACAGAAAAGTGAATCCCAAATATTCCACATCTTATTTTTCCACGTAAAGTTTGCTTTACTGACTAATTTTCTATTTTTTCTTTTCTAATAAAAGCTGGATAATTTCAACCCATATATTCACTCTGAGACTAGAAGCATAGGTGGCCACATAGCCACTGCAAACAGAGCAATGACCTGGGATTCAGAACTTCTTCCTGTTTCAGGTTCTGCCAAGTGGCTTCCAGGGAAACCTTGGGAAATTTACTTTATCGTATTTTTGACCTCACATGTAGTTAGGAGAAGCAATGGGATAAGGGGAATAATCCCTATTTTATTGATAGTAAATGATGTGCAAAGTTTCTGCTCTACGTGGTTGGTCAAAAGAAGTTTTATCATGTTTTCGACATCTTTTCCACGCCAAGTGAGCCACGTAGGACAGCGGCAAAGCACAGCCTGACACTAAAACAGTGACAGAGCGCATCACTTGTGAAATGCAATGACACGCTGAGATCTTTAGGATTATCTATTTATTGTCTCATTACTACCAACTGTATTAATTGTCTCATTACTACCAACAAGGAGTTAGGTAAAAGCATCACATATGAACATATGTATTGGGTCTGACCAAGCTATGAAGCTCTGTGATTCTATGTCTGTTCACTCTGTAAACAAGATCTGCATGTGACAGCATACAAATATCTTTTTTTAAACCTAAATTGAGTTCAAAGCATATCCCAGGAGGATTCCTGTAACAGTAGTTATGCTCTACACAGTACTTCACACAAGGTTAGTGCAGGAGGCCTCCAGAGCATCAACACCTCAGTTTCTTTCAAGGGGGGACCAAATCCTGTGCCTGTGCAGGGAGACCTTACTCAGTAAATTGAGATGAGAGAGCATTCAGCTCATCAAGTGCTCATCTTGAAATGCCCCAACTTCCCTCTGTTGATAATGCAGAGAGTCCATGTACTTGAAACAAGGCCTAAAGCAGTTGTCACCTGATAAATTTAATGGAAGACTCATAAGCCAAGTTCCCTGTGAAAGAATCTTGAGCAGAAGGAACTGCTTATTACAAATTAAAGATACATATAAAACAAAGCCAGTTCCAAAAATGGTCACATGTTGTCTCATTTCATATAAAACTGCTGAGGGCCCCGAGCTGGACTTGATGGTCTTTGGGAGTCCCCTCCAACTCAGGATATTCTGTGATTCTATGATTCTAATTCGCACACGCAGCCTGGATTTTAATTAGATTCAGATAGTCTAAAAGACCGTCCCAAGAGTTTAGGTCTTTGTGATTCTGTGATTCTTTGGTTGCTGTTGCTGTGTAAGGAATAAAGACAAAATTGAATAAATCAGCAACAAGGTTTGCACATATGCTCATGCGCAAATAACAAATACCATCAGTGTACTCATCAGGGCAGAGACATAACGAGCACCACCAGGCTAACACTGCCCAAAACAGCTCCCTGTCACAGCAACTATCACAAAAATCAAGAGGGCTCTGAGACAAACACCACCCTGTTTCACAAAAACATGCTGGAAACCCCCTATCTACCCCTAGTACAGCTGAAGGCTGCCCAAGCTGCCCTAATGAATCTCAACCAGCCCCAGCAGATTAATCTTCCTGAATGAAAATTCTTTTCTCATTCACAGGCTAGAAACTAATTTTGGGAGAGCTCGTATTTAAATTTGCATCACGGGACCTTCTTCTCCTTTTTAAGAAACAGCAACAACCATGAACCAAAGAGGAACCAAAAATCAGAAAGGAATTTGGCTGTCTGCTTCTCATTCAACTTTTAGAAACATTTATATTTAAATTGCCTACAAGTCAGCCTCTGTAAGAGTTCAACAACGAAAAGCCTCCCTCCAGAAGTCAGAAAATTTTGTTTCTGATACACAATGGTCCAACAAGTGCACTTACTGGATAATTAATGATTAAGCAAGTAGTCAGTCAGTCCAGTTGCTACACCTGACTTGCAAAAACCCCAGTGTTTTCACATATGCTACAACACTCCACAAGAACCACATCCACACCCTGGCAAGCAGTTTTTATCAAGCACACAACAAGAAGCTTTTCTAAATCACGAAGATATCACCCTAAAATATATCAGTGAAGAATGATAAACCAGCAAGAAACAGAGAAAAAGACCTGGGAGCCCAAGAGGCTTCCTAGCAGAGCATGGTAAAGCTGGATTATGCCAAGGCAGGCTCACAGCACAAGCAGAAGGATCACAGACATGACCAGGATTCCCAGGGCACATCAGGACCTGTGCTGCCATGTCTCCAGAACAAGCCACACTACAGCTGCACCAGACTGCTGGAGAAAAGGAATTCCACAAAAATGGGGAAAGCTCATACTGCCCTTTGGAAGTGAAAGGTTACCACAACGAATAGCAACATTCCAAAATATCCATGTACAGACATGCCATTTGCTTCTCTCAGCTCAAACCTGGCAATACAAAAGGATGACTTTAAAGTTTTATTTAGTTTTTCTCAAGCTCACTTGGCCAGAACAAGGGGCAAATGTCTCCAACTAACTTAGTTATTTGCAGGAAGCACCCAGTGCTCTCCAACACAACTCACCTGATCTGCAGGTACCTGTATCCCATTTGGGGGCACAGCTCTGGAGCTGAGGGCACCCTGAATATCAGGATTCACCCAGCCTTGTGCCATCTTTGCTGAGACTGTGAAGGCAGTGGGAGCTTTAGCTTCACATGCCCTTTTAAAGATCAAGACCAAGAATGCAAAGGGCTTCCAGAACTCTGAGGTCAAGTCAAGCCCAGGAGATTTAATAATGAAAAATGAGAAGTGTCAATGAGAGTTATGGTATTAGCCTACAGCAATAAAATGAAGTCTATAAAGGCAACTAGCAGAAGGTAGGGCTAAGTCTCTAACTAAATGTATTTCCAACTCACAAAAACTTCCGAAAAAATAATGTTCTGAATTTCTTCCGAGACCCAGCTTTACTCTAGAAGAGTATCAAGTCTCTTAGAGCATCAGTAATTTCAAAAGAGGCCGGTGGGGGGAAAAAAATCCATGAGAAGAGTAGCACTTCCACCATTTCCCTGGGTCGCGTATGTATGAAGAACTGTTTTGGAGAACAGGCCAATGCTCAATGCACTGTCTCTATATATAGAGAGCATCTTATTCCTTCAGCATCCCAAATGAATTGTTTCAAAACTCTTAACTCAGACTTCTCCACAGTAAACACACAGAAATCAAGGCTTCTAAATGTGTCAATTTTGTTTTCCTCAAAAAAAAGAAGCACCACGTATACCCCAATACCGATACCAATTCTGAACTGGCAACACTAAAGTCAGACCCCCACTTTTCAAACGTGACACAACAGGAATACGGAAAAAATTACTGGACTCATAAAAAAATAAAATTAATCTCATACAAAGTCTGGACTCAGCAATGATCCTTGTTTTACTTCAATGAAAACTATTTAGAACTGGAGCCAGATGTTGTTGAATGCCAGGCTAATTCCACAACATTCATTTGTGCATGGAGCGAAGCCTGGAGGCAAGGGCAAGATTCCATTTCCCAGGAGATATTTTGTGCTCTAATCAAAGCATGTGGCCTTGCCATGCACCAAGAAGGCCACAGAACCTACGTTTCATTTTCTGCTCCGTTGGTCTTGTTCTTGCGCTGCTTCTGCTCAGTGCTTGCTGGAGGAGTCTGGCCCATTGCCGGTGGCTTCCGCTTTGCTAACATTTTTCGTTGTCTTTCTATTTCTTCCCGCTGGGAATTTATCCTTTCCTGTTGCCTGAAAAGCAGAGAGGAAAAAAAACCCACGACGCAGATAAGTAAGGGTGTACACTTGGTTGTCTTCAGCATCTGTTTCTTACCAGATTGGAGCCATGAATTTCAAATCAGTAGTACTTGTAAGATTTGTAACAAAATATTTTTGTACAGAAAAGTGGGATGTGCCAAACATGATGAGTCACAGTTTTAAAGGTATTTTTACATAAAACGGGATTCTTTTCCTGGCTCAGAGAAATCTTTCAGTAAGTGAAAGGTTTAATTCATGCAGAGGACATCCAAAGGAGTTGCTAACCCCACGGAAACCTAGGATCCATGGCAAGTCACTAACTTTCCACACACTTTTTCCTAGAAGCCTCTGTTCTAAATCTCAGATTTTCCTGCTAAAACTATTCCTGAAGTCTGGCTCTGTCTGAGAAAGTATCCTTACACTTCAAAAGTACAGTTAAGCTATCCTAAATTCTCTGGAATATAACCAATACCATTCCTGATTTCACTAAGAAACTGTCTCTCCCCCAAGATAAAAAGACTATCTTGAAACATTTTACAGTGATAAAAGCACTCTTGAAATTTCAAGTCTAAATGACCTAAGCATTTGCGTATCTAATTCCCCTTTAAAAAGGGACTGAGACTGCAGGTAAGTATTCCAGAAGTATTTTTTCCATGTCTTATAGCACAAACTAAGGAAGAATTATAAAGTCCTTAATCTGTGCCTAGCAAGAGCTGCACCTCCCTATCAGACTATAGAGAAGTGATGTGATTTTAAAGGATTGCACATAGTTCTCTAGTGCAATTAATTTGCCAAGTCCTACTTAAAGGTCTAGGCCAGGTGGGAATTGACTGGATTATTTCCATTAGTATGCTGCATAAAGGGTCTCTGATCTTCATTTCCAGGTTTCTGCAGCCCCTTTGATCACTATTACCAGAAGGCAAAACAAGTTAAATAGTATGGATTTTCTCTTTCAAGCTTCTCCACTTTTCTTTAAAAAAAAAAAANCAAGGATGCAAATCAAATTGATTGACTCAGGATATATGTGAGATTTTGGTCCACCCCTCCACCCCAAGCACAACACAGCCAGGTGGGTGCACCGAGGATTCCCAACAGGTAACAACAGTTGGCACAAAGGCCAACTCAAACCATTTCATTCCAATTCAAGTCTCTGGAAGTTTCAGTGGAAATGGATTTCTCACTTCAGTGTGGAAAAGTTCCCCATTGTCAGGAGTTCCTATCTGATCCTTCCATGCATCAGTCACACCATTCTCACATTCTGATGTGCAAGACATCACACACAACTGCTGGGGTTTTTTTCCATTTCTTCCTCTGAAGTTAAAGACAATCCTGTTTGTCCTCACTTGATGAGGTTCTGGAAGGCATAGCCATCTGTCCACTGCTCGGTGAAGGATGCGCCGTGCCGCACTGTGGTGAAGTGCCCCAGCCTCAATCGATCCTGCATGCTCTTATCTCGGCACGCCATCTTCTCTTGCTTTGACTGAAAGCAAAATAAAGCCACATAAAAATACAAGCCATGAATTACTAGCTAAGGGCTGTGCTGCATTTTAAATCACCACCAATTCTTACCACTTTCTATTATTTCAGTTCTCCTTATCTGAAACCCAGCTGAGTATCATTGATCAAGTTATTGCTGGTGCTTTGTACTGGTCTGACAGGCATTTGTTCACCTCTATCCTGACATTTCAGCCTCACTCTTCCCTCCTGATGACTGCCTGGGCAGCTCACCCATCGTATGATCAGACGAAATCAGCCCAGCAGTAGGATTAAAACTATCCCTTTGTATCAGTATCTTAGCTAGGCTGCAGGCCCGGCTCTGATCAGGCCCTTATTCAGGAGATGAAGAAAGAAAATGCACCTTGGATCACTATTAAGACTAAGGTACAGTGATCAGCCAGCTCAGTCTTAGCCTTGTACCATGTCCAGAGGTGACACAATCTCAGTTAGGTCACCACTCTGGAGACGGGAGCCCTGCTCAGCCAAGAACAATCAGCTCTGTGACAAGATCAATTCAAACAGACAGCACGTCCCAGCCAGCACCTGGGTAGTTTTGTCCACCCAGTGCCCACAAACAATAGGTGTAACTGGCCAACAGGTGAAAGAGCAATCAAACCCCCACACTGTTTAACCATCAGGAAAGCTGGAAATCTTTCAATACGGAAGCAGGCTGGATGCTGGCGAACAGCCTGGCACTGTCCCCAGTGTGTTGTTTTCAGTGTTACACAAAGCAATGATCTCCAACTTTGCTGTCTGAAAGAAGGAAAGGTCTTAATCACCTGCCCATCTCCCAGAGCATATCTGCAATTCCATTGCACAATGGGACACTGCTCCTGCATTCCCAGAGCTGCACAGAGTTGCTTTTCAAGTGTCTCGGTTTCCAAATCAAGCAATGCCTGCTGCATTTAGAGCTCTTTCTCTTAAGCAGAAGATCACTCTGCTGATGCCTTAGGTTTTAACTTTTATACTTTTTAAATCCTGTATTGCCTGGTGTGTAACTCTGAAGCTTCTTGTAGCCTGTTAGCTGCTGTTCTCTCATGCCAATTAGATATAACAAGCCATTCTAGGTTTGCTCTCCAAGGACACCTGGATTGTCCCAGGCCTCAAAATATGTAAACTGAGGCCTCTGAAGAGGAGGGCAAACTTGGGGTAGTTACATCATTAACCAGGGTTGTAACTGGAGAATTAATCCTGATATGTAAATGGACCAAACTTACAAAAGTATGAAGAACCCGTGACTCGGTCCATCTTCGGTGTCGCCTTTGGCCTGCCCAGTGTGTGCCTTTGAAGGCCCTTCAAATAAATACCTACCTTTGTTTCCTTGTTCCTGTCTAGTCTCTGTTTTTCAGGTGGCCACCTCAGGCATCACTACCACTGTGCAAAGTGACCAAATTTGAACATTCTGAACCACTTCAGTCTTTGGATTACATTCCTTTTTGCAGAGAAATAATTTAAGACAGAATTCCAGTTGTCTTTTATCACTGAAGCAACAGGAGCAGGTTTTTACTGTTAAGAAGATAGAGATGCTTTCAAGGACATGAACTGTGACTACAGAGATGTTCCCTGCTCACCTTTTCTATAAGAAGCTTCTTGCTCATCGTTACACATCGATTCAACCGCTCCTTGTACTTCTCCAGCATCTTTTGCTGCTCGTCTATCTGCCGTCTCAAATCACAGTTGGCCTAAAAGTGAACAGAGAACAAAGCCCGTGGCTTTAAACCACTCAGAAGAGCCAAACTAAGCATCACTTAGGAAGAAGTTTCTCCAGCTAGCTGTGGGGATCAGATTAAAGTCAGCAAACCAGCAGGATAAAAGAACACGTTTTGTTTAGCAAAATATCCAAGACAAACTCTTAAATTTTTAACTCACTCACATCTTAACACCCCTCTAAAACACGGAAGTTCTGTCATCCTGGTTTACATGTAAGGAACTAAGGTACAAAGAAACTAAAGACAAGCAAAAGTACTTTAATTTTTTTATTTGTTATACATTTAAGATCTTGCCACCGCTACCAAGTCTCAAAATAGCTTAGTCATTGCTGGACTATCCTCCCTCTTTAGCCACAATACTGGCAGAGGAAAAGGATGGGGGAACTCCCTTTGTACTTTCAGTTAAATTCTTGTTCAAGTCACTTTCCATCAGCCCCTCTACACAGACTGCTCCCAGCGGCCGCTGCTGCTTCACACCACCACAGCATGCAGCAGGACTGTATGTGCAACCATTTTCACTAACAGAGTTAAATTTAACCATTCCCCTTCCAACTAGCAGTCTGGTAAAAACAAAAATAATAA
>VWZT01011615.1:77844-100489 GCA_013397055.1 Pachycephala philippinensis
AAAAAAAAAAAAAAAAAAAAAAAATCTTATTTCCTGCTTCATGGATTGTTTCCCACAAACTCACACATGCCCCATGTCTCCAGGAGCCTGACTGAGCTCTTAAGGGGCTGAGACGAGACAGACACAAAGCCTTCCCTCTACTCCCTTTAATGTGCTCTCTTAGGCTTTTCAACACTTCACAAGAGCTGCCTCTCCAGCTGATGAAAGCTAAGTCAATTAGAACTCCTCCATTAAGACAAGATCCTTGATTTGAAGGTATTTATCTTTTACTGAAGAATACTAACGGGTTAAGAGCTTTATTCTTTTGGTTTGGCCAAAGGATGTTCTCATCTCTATACATGCCTCTGACTCTCCTGAATGAGCATTTCAGAACATGACTTCCCAGGCTACTGAGAGGCTACTGGACATGCTGCCACACAAAAGGCAGAGTCAGCTCCTCAGGACTTAGAAGAGGGGAGTAACTGGGTGGAGGGAAAAGGGTAGTGGTGGAGTCATCATCCCTGAAGTGTTCAAAAAACATGCAGATGTGGCACTTTCGGACATGTTTTAGTGAGAACATCGTGGTGGCGCTACACTGACGGTTGGACTTGGTGATCTTCAAGGTCTTTTCCAACCTTAATGATTCCATGATTCTGTGAATTCTGAGAGAAACCTGTTAGGTTAGCCAGCAAAATACACAAGTGTGCAACAGATCAAAGGGAGGCCAGCACTGCTGAGGACACAAACAACTGAGCTACAACAACTCTGCATTGTACATCCCCAGACACTGCTTAGATTCAAGCAGGCCCATAACATCTACAAGCCAGACAATTACCCTGCAAGTAAGGGATCACTGGATTTGTTTTACCTTGCAAGTGTTGGTTCTACAGCTGGTATACAAGCCCCTGCTCTGCAGCCTGGCTGGCACAAGCATTCTAAGTACCTTTAAATAGCAGCTTTTAGAAAAGTTGTCCCACTTTAAATACTTACTCTTAATAAGTCATCTATCCTCCCCTCCTTCTTCTCCAAGTCAGAGTTCTTACTGTTTTCTAGTGCAGATATTTTTTCCATTGTGAGGTCAGACTGTAGGGAAAAATCATCATAAACCACATTTAAGACGAATGGAGAATGTTTTGAATAATCAGTACTAATGTCCCACTGTAACCCCCTCTGATCTGAACTGCTGTGTCTCAGAAGAACTGACCCCCTGCATCCTGGCAGTCAGGGGAAGAAAGTTCTCCAGTACTTATTTTGTTGTTGCATGTTGGGCTCCTCCAGCACAGGAGGTATAGTCAGCCAGCACACAGCTCTGAAGAGCACAAACTGGTAACTCTCAACAGTCTAAAATATCCTCTCTGTCCTGCAAATTTTATATTTATACTTGAGTTCTGCACACTCTTTGGTGGTCTCTATGCAGGAGAGCTTATACAGAAAAAAGGCTTAAGAAAAAAAAAACAAAAAACCACACCAAATCCCAGCCCGTAGCTGGAGTATCAAATTTACCATCTTTCATGAGCACAAAGACAACACCTGTGGGGCTCTAAAGTGGTCCTGACAGGTAACACAGGTCTTCATTTTAAGATATTACAACAGATTGACAGCAAGAGTATTGGGCACAAGCTTTTGTTTCTGATAAACTGATGTATTAGTACCCACTGGGGACAGGAGCTTTATAGCTCTGGAGTGAAAACTATCTGGAAAGTTTTATGGTGTGTAGCACATCTCAAATACCTTCAGTGATGCAGTGAAATGAGAGCTATACCCAGGAACAGAAGACATGCACTATATTCCTTGAATATTTCAGATTCAGCACTCCAATTAAAGGGTGGGGAAGAAAAGGGGAAGGAGTCAGTATGTACATGAACACAGCATCTAAAACAGTCAAGTCAACACAGAGGAAACTCTCCAGGACTGCACACACAGATTTCACGCTTGTGGCTAGCAGGCACCTATTCCGTTTCTGAGAAGAGATTGCAGAGACTTACCTGTGGAATTAGGTAACTGTTCTCCAAATTTCAAGCTTGCCTGGAAGTCAACACTATGGAGTAAGAGACACACTTGGCTGACTGTTGCTTCCCGACATATGCCCAGTATGGAAAAGCTCAAACAGAGCACCTGCCAGCATGGCACATCAAGCAAGATGGGCCTAAATCCCAAGAGAGAAAGAGGAGGCCTGGGCAGGTGACCTCACCTCTGCCTCAACTCGGTTCATGCTTCCTGCCTGCAGGAAAAGCTTTGCCATGGGAGGCACCATGCAGGACGTCTGTGGAGAACCTGGTGCAGCTGGTGGCCAAACAGCAAAAAGTTTCTTTAGTAAGTGACTGTTATTTCACTTAGGCAAGTGCACAGACATGCTTGCCCTGTGTCAGATGAGGTCAGGATATATGCTCTTACATGTGACTTCACCCCAAGTCACCTCAGAGCACTCAAGCCCTAGCACTGACTGAAAACACTGAGGAAATAACATCATGCTGACTTGCTTTTGGCACAGCCATAAGTGATTCAAGCTGGGAATCACCAAAGTTTATCTATTTTTTAACTCTATCAACTCCAAACAGGCTTGGAAGGGAAAAACCAAGAATGTGTACATGTCCTCATCATGCAACCAAACATATTCCTAGATTCTTTCCTACACATGTATGCTCCACCTAGACCTCTGGGGAATATCATGAAGCTGACCATTGGCAGAAAGCTTGCTCAGATAATGCCTTGCTAAGAACATGGACCCTGTGGGCATGTTAAGAATCGAAGAAAATAAAAACACCTTGTTCCCCCCAGGTGGGACCACCGTTTTAAGCATGGGTGTTGGGACAGCCAAGATTGACATAATCTCTGCCAGGTTCTTGAGCTGTGGCATCATTCTCACACACAGACCTCTCCATGCACTGTCAGGAAACAGAGATCTTCCCAGAACAGCATTTTAACAATACAGACAACAAATGTAACCCTAGTGACACAACAGAGCCCGGACTTGAGCAAGTGAGTACCCCCAGAGGGGGGATTGCTGTCCTTGGTGAACAGAGAACTTGTACCACCTGTAGGGTTAATGGAGAATGGACCTTCCCAGCAACAAAATCATCTCTGACACAGACTGGTGTGAGGAAACGATTGTTTAAAAATTGCTCAAGGGAAGACACAGAGAGATCTGAGATGAGAATCCAAAGAAGATTAAAAACAGGCTTGGAGAAGAAATAAACCAGGTGCATTGCAGATAAAGCTGGGCACCCTGGTAAGCAACAGAAGATGACATAGCTAAAAGAGTCTCAATAATTTAAAAGGTACCAAAAATACAGCAGTACAGTCAGAAGAGCTACTCGTCTTCTTGACTCCAGGTCAGTGAAGTTGCTGGGAAGCATTTTCAGGAACACATCATGTTCCACCTTGACAGGACAAACCATTCCAGGAGTGGACTCTACAGAGGTCAAAGAGCTGCCAGCCAGACTGTGGCTATTTGTACTGTAAGCAATGTGATGCACCCATGACCCGGCACTTGAACAGAGACATTCACAACTATCACTCAGGTTTCCTTCACACCTTCACTTCCAGAGAGAGGAAGAACATTGAGGATACAATAGAGCAGAAACAGAGAGCTGAGGTGTTCCTCTCCCAAGCACAATCACACACAGCTGATGAACTGCCCACAGCACTGACACAGAAAAGCCTCAGTAGCAGATTGGACAAACTCCAGCCGCAGCAACTGAAAACATTCTTTACAGGACGAGGAACAAGGCTCAGAGCAATTCACTTCACTCAGTAGTTACAGATGGAGTTGGGAATACTGGCTCTTCTCACTGGAAACATCATGTCCAATACCAGTGGCACCCTCTATCACAGCAGACAAGCTGCATCAAGCTTCAACCTCGCATCCAAGAGCTATTTTGTCTAGTGAGCTATACCTGTGACTGTTTGTGCTGGATGGAAATCTGTTTTTGGGAGGTGCACGAATGCTCAGTGTTCCCTGATCCGGTAGAAGATGGGCTGCCTTGCTGGGCCTGTAAAAGAAAGTTGTGTATTGTTACATGTCCCCCAGCACGACCACCAGTGCCCGTGCAGATACATTCATCTCCACACTGGAGCTGCAGCCTGGCCTGCACCACACTTCCATGTTCAGGTTTAAGGATGTTTCAGAGATTCAGTTCAGTAAAACCAGAGTCAGTTACTTCCAAGAAGCCTGGCCCAACCTGCTGGAGACAAAGCTTTTAAAAGCCTGATATAATTCACGGCAGCTGAGATTAAGCAAGGCCAAACCAAACACTTCTCACAACAAGACTATACTTCAATCTTTTGCTTTTCTGCATCTCTCAGATGACATAATTTTGATCTACGTAAGATTTTGAGCTGTTAACTTAAAACTCACACCATGTTATTAAACAAGCAAAGCCTGGGACCTAGAACTCTTCACAAGGCAGAAGAACTTACCAGAAGGTGACAGACTGGGGTCAGCAAAAATGAGGCTGCACTTGGGCAGAAAAGCTTCCAATTCCCCATCCCTTAACTAGACACATGCCTTAGGATTCAAATCTTTTCAGAGCTGCTCACCGAGACAAAAGTAAAACAGAGGCCACCTCCCCTCTGTGCCAGCTGCTCATTCTCTAGCCGCTGCTTCGCCAGCATCACCGACATCAGCGTTGGCAGAGCAGAGTGTTCCTCCTGTGGCTCCTTGGCTGCGCTGCCGTCTACCCCATACAGCGGCTGCTCCACTCGCCGCTGCAACACAGTCAAAAAACAGACAATGAACTACTTTTTTTTTTTTTAATTAAAAAAAAGCGATTCTCTGACTCTGCCAAAACTGTTGTCAGCGAAGCAGCAGCTCAGGAATGAGCAGGCAGCATGGTGAGGATCTGATAACTCAAACAGGACTCCTGCAGTGATTATTTTAATGGCAGACAGCAACAAGGAAATGAAGTTAACAATTTAAAAAAACCCTAACAAATGAACACACAGGACAGAATTCCTTGTCAGTTAACACATCCTCTTCCTTTGCAAATACATGTGCTTCTGAATCAGTGGGGCAAAATAGACTGCAGGTTCAAAAATCTGCATTGGGAGTTTGGTCAATGCATTCACAGTTCTATTTTTTTATGTTTCTTAAGGACTCAAACAGCCAATTCCACGACACACTGCTATTCTCGTGTAGTAAACTGAGTGAGAACTGCTAAATGGCAGCAACCTAACCATGTCTAGGACCCAGACATCAGGGTAAGCTCACTTCTTTCATTACAGCTGGGGCCCATCTCCTGCAAGGTAAGCAAAGTACTAATTCATTCCCAAAATCCTTTAAAGGTCCATTGCATCTCTCAAGGGCCAGCTCCTTTCTCCTGCAGTAGGTTAGTTTTCCAGCTGTGGTGGAGCAACTGGGTTTAAAAAGAATCATCTGAGCTACACTGATTACAGCACACGGCATCTCAATGCCCTGGCTTCCAAAGCCACATCATCACTGCTAAAACTCGTCAGTCTGGGTAATAATCAACCAAGTCCTTCCAAGCTCTAACTCCGGGCCAGGCAAATGCCTCACAGAAAGCAAACAGTCAGGTCAGGCTTCAGTTTTTCTTAAAAACCTAAATTGCAACCTGTTTTCTGGCTAACATTACCAATTTCAAGAGTGTGCTTCCTTCCCCAAAAGAATGCTTGTGCCTGAGAGCGGCCTCACAAGAATCTCAAGACCTGCAGATTATTCTGATCAAATGAGGAGTGAGGCAATTCAAATCAGCCAAGAGATTTGAAGAGAAGTAGTAACATCCTGAAGCCATTACAATTCCTCTGCAAGTTATGATTGCAGAAATTTCCCAGTACAGTACAGATTAATTCAGGTCTGGAGGAGGTTTGTATCATGTGAAAGACATTTTAACACTCTGCTTCCTTCCAAGATCACACTGACACCTGTAACGGGTAAGACACTCCGTGTTCTCCAATTTCACTCATCCCCCCAGTTTTTGGGGATTAGATCAAACCATTGACATTCAGTTTGTAAGATGAGGACAGATCTTGCAAAGGCCCAGAATAGTTTGTTATGAATAAGCAAATATCACAGGTTTAGCTGCAAGAGTAAAGAACAGAAGATAAACACAAGCACTTGCATAAGGAGAGAGACAAACTGGCCTGGCTGAAACTAACTGCAACATCAATATTCACCAGAAATACTCCGTTCAATTTTTACCTACTCAACACATGCAAGTGTAGAAGAAGAAAACCCAAGAAGAATCCACTTGTCCCATTGTGGGTTATCTAATCTGCTGGAATACAGACTTGTGCCTAATCCCTCACACATCTGCAACATTCAAAGATGGTATTTCTTCATTAACTTCTCTTTAAAGAGATGTATTAGTGAATTAATACATGATAGGATGAAAGTCCATTCAATTAATAAGATGTATTTTAATTTTTAGAAACATTAAAAAGTATCTAGAAGCATATGTGAAGCTCTCCCTTCAAGCAGCATTACAAAGCTTCTGAAATCTAGCAACACATGGAATTCTGAGCAGAGTGTTCAGTGCTGGGATTTAGTTCAGTACATTCAGGAACTGTGCAAAGGTCTCTGCAGAATAATGTAATTACTAAAGACTTTGCATTTGGCTTTGGGAATACCAACCTTTCCCATAATGTCTCCAGACTTTTGTGACACTCAACGAATGCTGAAAATTTTTAGAGAGGGGCCCAGCCAATGATCAAAAGTAAAGCTCAGGCAACAGAGCCTCTGAATACTGCTTTGCTAGTTGCAACAAATTTTTTTAGCTGCTCTGTCCTAAAATGGTTTAAAAATACTGGTTATTTCTTCACATCCAGACCTTGCAGAAATGTTGCAAGTAAAGTGGAATTACATGCCAAAAAACAGCATCAGCTGTGCACGTACACACATTTCTCTGCAAGCTTTTGTTAATGCCCCTTGCAAGTCATGTGCACATGAACAGAAGTAAAAGGCCTTCCCAAAATAATTGTGGTGTGCACATTGTTCAGGATACCCAAGGGGTCCAATCAGGATCAGAATATTCCTGAGTAGTGCTGCACAAACACACAACATACTCCCAACTCCATGGAGAAGTTCATGTGCTACAACAGAATACAGGGTAACTAACGGGTCAGTTCCACCTTTTTAAGGACTGGGATCCCTCTGTATCCACACAGCATGTTAGAAACATTCATCCTGTACAATTTAAGCTCAGATATTCATGTCAGCTACAGCTGGACTAGCCACTGTCCCAGGGTCCTAGACATGGCTTTGCTCTCAGAACCCAGTTTCAGATTTAAAATGGAGAACAAGCCAAATCACTCACCAAGAGACACTTCCCTGTCCAGACCCTTGTATTACCTGTCTGAAGCATGGCCACCAAGTTAACTGATGCCAGGCCACCAGCTGTGTCCCCAAGAACACTCACCGGCAAGGGGTTGGACAGGGAATGCTGCGGAGAGGATCTGGCGACGGGCGGCACGCTTCTACCGGGACTGGTTCCTGGGCCACTGCCCCCAGCAAACTGGGCAAACAAACAGATTTGATCATCAGGAATTCCATGGAGATACTATGTTTAACCAAATTTAACACAGACAGAAGAAACACATCTATCTTAAAAATGAAGCCTTATAGGCTTCAGGGAATCATGTAAATAAACTGAACATAAATTAAGAGGAAAATCTTAACAGTTCACAGAGTTTCCAAAATAACAGAAGTACATCAGACAAACACTTGTATTTGCACCGAGTACATTTTTCTTTGTAACACAAAAAGATATAAACCTGCACATTTGGCCATAGATCAGTTATTTACTCTATGGAATTAGGAAGCCCATTCCCTGTGAGGAGACGAGTCTCATGTGCACGACAGGAGTGGTAAGGAACGTTCATCTCCACTGAAGCACCTGTGCCAGCCACTGTTAAGAGGCGGGACAGGTAAGGAGCTGGGGAACTGCTCCAGTTGGTACAGAAACCCCTACAGTGTACCGCTCATAAAAAAATGTACCCAGTAAAGAAGTAAGCACTAATATGCACTTAATTTCTGACTCCAAGTTACTCCATAAAATAAAGAACAAACTTAAGAGAAAAGCTACAGCTCTGGATTGTGTAGACCTAGAAAAACTTCAGATATTAGGCGGTGCAAAAAGAATACTGATTTTTAGAATGTCCATCACTGTTTCGGGGAGGAGTTTCCACGCCCCCTATGGTGCCAGCCTCCTACGGGAAGTTTTTCGTAAGAGGAAACCCTGTAAACAACTTCCCACTCCAACCAGCAGGACTCTGAAGGTGGGCTTTTTTGCAACACTGGACCCTTAACAAAATTGTTTGCAAACCTAGAGATATCCTCAACTGAGATACAGATTACAATGGAAATCAACCTCAAACCTATACTTAAGTGAAAAAAAATGCCTAATCAACTGTTCAACTAAATGTTAATTTAAAAATTAACTTCCTCATATCCTCTGCCTAATCAGATCTGAGCATATCAGGTTGACATCATCAATCTACAATCCCAATGATGGATCAGTAACACGTCACATCACAAACTTCTATCTACATATTTTGCAAAATGTGAATTCAGGCAGATTTGTCAATGAAAAGATTCTTACCTCAAAATAATCACTAATTTTATGTCCTCTAGGAGTGCCTTTCCCTAAAAAATAAAGCAAAGGATTAAAATAAGAGTTGTACTTTTAAGAACCAAAGTTACCATGCCATTCTAAAAACCTCCTCCTACATTTTGACACTCCTTTTCCTGTTCAGTGCAACACCTATCACAACAAAGCTTCTGCACAACAAAAGCCCGCCCCAGGGTTACAGCCCTTGTGCTGTTTTTGGGAGGCTCTACAGCTGACAATTCAATTAACTCTCAATTCAAACATGTCAGATCCAATCAAACAGCATTTGCACTTGCTGAAGTACTTAGAAAACACTAAAGGTCTTGACTGTTGCATAGGTTCTCCAAAATTTCCTTCAAGATAAGGAGAGAGCAAAGGGTACTTTTACTCCTCCGCCTTCAGATAAATTACTGCATATTAGATCTCTCACAAGCATTCCTGTAAGAGTTTGAGAGATAATTAGCAGTGGCTTAACATCAGCTCATTAAAAGCCCTTTTCTTTTATTATCATATTATCAAAGCAGTTCTGTCAACACAATTCTCATTACTTTCTTGTTGAAGAATGAAAGAAATCAAAATCTGCCCCTCTGCCCATCTGCTAGAAAATCTGAACTTCTATTGAACATGCCAGGTTTTCCACAGCACTCAGGACAGCACTGCCTGCTTGGGCACAGCTTGTTCCTGATTTGTCATGGCGAGAACTTGCTCTAACAAAGCAGGCACACATCTTGGAAAGCAAGGAAGAGATTACAGGCTGTATTCTGAAGTCTGGCTGTATATGTAGCGACACAGGACCAAAACAACACTTCAGAGCAGCATACGAAGCCTCTGGGCAGCCTGTCCCAAAAAAATGCAAGAGTTTGTGTGAATAAGCCAAGTATTTTCCTGCCAATAAGGATAACAAGGCTTCCAGAAGAGAATACACCATCATGGAGTCGTTTATAACAAGCTGCCTGACACACCCTTGAGAAGAGCCATTGGTTTCCTAGGACACTGCCTGTGCAAAATGTGCCCGAGTTACCAAGCATGAGGCAATCCTGTGGCAGGGTGGGAGCGTGGATTACCTTGACTGGTCTCATAGGCTTCTGCTTTCCTCTTCCTATTCCGCTGGTCATTCTGCTTTTTCTCAGGAGTCTGTTAAACAATACTTCAAAATTAACATTACTGCAGTTATTCCAAGATTTTAAAAAAATGTCCAAACACAATGATCTATTCCATATCCCCAGTGGCCGTTTCTTTTCTCTGGTGCATTTGTTTCTATTGTTGGTACTTAAAGAAACAACTGCTCTCAAAAAGCTGCTACCTTCTCATGGATGTGCTGTAAGAGGGAGAGAATGTGGTTAACAAGGAGGTAAATTTATTTTTTCTATTTCAGCTGCTGCAAGCCAGCCTCTACTATCCAGTGACCTTACAGGGTTAGCAGAGCAAGCTCAAACACTTATAAAACCTGTGTAAACCACTTCAAGGTGAACATAGTACTGGTACAAGGGGAATAATGATGAGAGGTTTAAGTACTGACATCCAAATCTGCAGTCCAATCACAGTCTCTTAAGCCAATTCATTTTGCCTGCAGGTAATGCTTCTTCTCAAAACCCACTGCAGATAGCTGCAAGAACTATCCCAGGACAGCAGCCAGGACAAAGCTGTTACAGATGGAGGAATTCACCTAGACTTCTCTTTGCTCCTCACCTGCTCTCATTAAAGTCAAGGGTCAGTTGCATGTGCCATTTCTGTGAGCGCCCAGAGACCTGATGGGCAGCTGATCCAGTGCATTTATGCACAATCAATTTATTTGTGCACAGACACAATACAGAGCACAGTTGGCAGGCCTGAGGACTCCAGAAGTGTCATGCCTATCTGTCTGTACAAGGCTAGCAAGCCTAAAGGTGTGAGAATGGAGGAGACCCTGGCACGGTGCTTTCCCCATCACCAGGGTCACATCTGTGGCCAAACCTGCCAAAGACACTGGGAAGCAGACTGCTGGAAGCAGCTCACTGAGGTTGCTGGAAAGAGAAGTCTTGTCATTCCCATTATCACTGCCATTTTTAAAACATCTCTTATCCCATATCATCCCAAATAATTCTCAAGCTACATGTTCTCCAACCACTGCAGCCACCACTAAACTACAGCCTGGGGGCAGGGAGAAAAACAATATGTGCTAAACACAGCTCTGGGGGAGGGAAAGCCATGGCCAGAGAGTCTGTGGTAAACCTAAGTTTCATGCTCTTTGGAAACCCAAATCTCAAGTACCCTCTTTAAAGATCTCTACCAAAAGACTTACACATGCTAAGCACAGAAATCAATCTCCCTCCTTTAGTACGATAAAAAGAATAAAGTTTAATCTAAACCTGGCTGTGTCCCCCAGTGGGTGCTGGACATCTACAGCCACATGTTACCAGCTGGGCACTCACAGACCCTGTTGTTTTGGTAAGAGGATGGAGGGGATATTAAGACAAAGGTGACTACTGTGTCTGCAAGGTACTTTTTTAGAATTAGGGGACTGAAAACTCCAAAACTACCTAGAGACTTGCTGCTCCAGCCCCTGTATGTGTAAAAGTCAGTGACACTGCCTCCTCACTGTGTAGTGAAGAGCAGCTCCTGAACAGCGTTGGCGTGACTGTAACACCACAGGCTCCATTACAGCCTCCATGGAGCTGTGAGCATATTAATGAGATTCCGTTTAAGTTGTTTTTCCATTCAAGTACTTACATAACAAAAATGACACACAACATTATCTGTTACAGACTGAAAAAGCAAGGAATGGGAGATTTGAGTACGTCAGGTTGGTCAATTTATATCTTTCCACACAAGTTCATCAAAAAAAACAATTAAAAAGATGAATACTCAAATTTTCACTATTAACTACACCTACTTTATGGAGTGTAAGATACTGCATTCTCAAAAGCGCCTCATACCAGCACTGCCATATAATAGACGGAAATATGATCCAAAACTTACCTGATAACCATGGGGGCAGTTCATAAGAAATGTATAAGAAACTGCATTTAAATTTGAGATTTTGGTTTATTAACATGGAATTTTAGAGTAAAAATTCAACTACAATTCATTTTGCTGCTTTAGCAAGCATTTTGAAATAGTTAATCCTAAAGAAGTGAGATTAACCAGGGACAAAGCATCAATTTTCACCTCCCCACACTTCCACAGAGCAATCCACAAAATGGTCTGCCTTCTGTAGGCTTAGGCAAACTCACGTATTTGATAGATATGGCAAACTTTTCCATTAATGCTCTCTGGCTTTTTATTGTGTATCCAAAAATGTATCCAAACAAATCCCACTGAACTGAAAACAGTTTCCTAAACTGAGTTTTATGAAGGCTGTGTTTGGGATTGGGTAAAACCTGTCTGGAATGGTGGGAAGCTTCGAGGAGGAGCTTCACAGAGAGGTCGAAAGCCTGCAGGGTCAAGCTAAATACTTCCCTGGTCCCTTTCACTCTCTAAACTAAGACAACCATTACTGACTCTCACACAATTTCTTCCATGTTTTGAGTCTGATCATGTTCACCTTAAACCCAACTACCCCAAGGAGTTGTGCCTGCTTACCTCCAATTCTTTATCGCTCAGAGAGCCCACGCTGCACAAGCTCTGGTTGGAAGACTCACTATTTAATGGACCCTAGTGAAAAGCAAGTAAAGACTGTTAGAAACAACTTGCCTACAAGGCAGACCCATCCTAAAAAAGACAATCTCTGGGCTAACTACGGTTACAGCAGCACCATGGGTCAAACTCCCAGACAGAGGATGAGGCACTAAGAGGCTTCAGAAGCCATTTGCAGCAGGACAGTTGAATTGTTCAACTATTTGTTCCCAGGACAATGATCCAGACTTTGGAATACTTCTGCATCAGTTCATATCCTAACTGGTCTGTTTACCCACATCCACAAAACAGCCAAGGTGGTATTTACAGAAGCCTAAGGTTTGAGGAAGAAAACTTGATTTGTTGAGTAGCAGGAGTTCCAAGCTCAGCTCTCCAGGCAAGCATCTGCTTGACCCTGAGCTAAGCATTCAGATGCATCTTCCATCTGGCAAGCCAGCTATTACTGTTATCAGATGCTGGCTGTACCACTGATTTAAATGTGTAATTTTATGCTTTTTTTAACACTAGGAAAGTGAACAAGTGAAAGTTGTGTTAACAGCAGTACAACTGGTACCCATAATACAACCTTCCCCACTTGGCTATTTTATGGACCCATGTGTGACCTACCCACAGAGCAGCTGCTCCCACCAGGCCAAAGCAGAAACTCAAGAGGCTGGAATAGATTTACCAAAACAGTAACCGGGTACCTCAAGAGACTGCTGCATCTTTGCAGGCTCTGCTGGATACACATCTGCATTTTTACATATCCAAGCAGTTTGAAAATAATTTAAGATCTCTAACAAAACTGGTTTTAAAAGGAAAAAGTGAATCATGCAAAGTCACTGTGTTTTATCCTGACACAAAAGTATCCTCCTACAGATCTAACTTAAGAAATGAAGACAAATTTGACAAAGATGTAAAAACAAGATTCACAATTAATGATGGAATGTATTAACAGGAAGAATGACATGATAAAGCCAGTTCTCAATTAATAACTTGTGAGCATCTTTTCCCCAAGATGCATTCTATTTTACCATTTTTAACTTTGCAGTAACCACTTGCCACCAATCAATCTTTTCTCAAAGCAAAGCCACTTCTTATTATATACCTGAGCAGAAGACTCAAGTGGTGGGGTGGGGGAGAAGCCTTAACACCACAGAGAAATCCCAGAGCAGGTAGTTTTTGAACAGACCAGTTCTCCCTCCCATTTAAGGGACAAACACCACCATCAAATTGTGACATAACCTAGCTATTACTAACTCCAATTCCCAAGCAGGCATGTGCTGAAAGTAAAAGTTCTTTTTACCTTCTGTGTTCACTGTAAGTGTTAAATATCAAATTTGTTTCTCCTAAAACAACACGCTCAGGTGCTTTGACCAAAAAAAAAAAAAAANGAATAGCTCAAGAAGCTAAACATTTAGGATTCCCTTAGAGAAAAATTGCAGGTTTACTTTCTTTACGCCATACCATTATCCCTTCAAGGGATCACACAAATAGCTCAGGACCAGAAAAATATTTCACCTTCACTCTTCAGCAATAGTTGCTTTCAAGCAAAACAACAGGCTCCCTACCACCCAATGTAATGGCTCACAAATGTTATAGGTACAACTCTTGGTTATTCCAGGAATTTACTCCTTGGCCAACAGGATTTAACAGAAGTGCCAACACTAACCTTAGCTACATCCATGTGAAAGTCTAAGTGCTAAAAAAATTGTAAAATCTTATGGCAAGTGGCAACAGAAAGTGAACCCTTCCACCCATGAAAAAAACTTGTTTCGAAACTGCACAAATGCTGCCCTCCAAAATCTTTCCATTCTCTCAGGAACTCCAACCCCAACAGCACATCTGAGACACCAACCAACCACCTGTGCCGGGTGAGAACTTTGCAAGATACAGGAACATCTCTCCAAACAACCATTTGCTGGTCGCACACTGGGGGTCTGCCATGATGAAGACGAAAGTGAAAGTTGTTTCCACGTTTGCTTAAATCTTGCTGCCTCCATTTTGCAGATGGATAGCAAATGAGAGGACCAGCTGTTCCAAGAACGCCACGTTTGAACTTCCCACAAACATTATGATTGAAGGGGAATGTCAGTGGCTTACAAAGGGCAATTCTTCTGCAAGGTCCCTGTATTCTGGGATCACCTGGAGATTAACTGATGGGGCCACTTATATCTAGAAATGATGCTAAGATTTTTTCCAGAAATACAAGTTTATCTTCTCCAATCCAAGAAATCCACTCAGTTTGCACCTGAATGTAAAGTTCTGGGATGCAAGCAGCTGGAAAAATGCCTAATACAAAATCCACAATGTTTTTCTTACTTCCAGTACAATTACCTGTACCGACTACCCTGCGTGGGAAATGTTTAGCTCTACCAGCTGGAATCAAAACCATTTCTTGCATCAATAAAAGAGTACTTTGATGCTGATCAGATACTTGAACAGAAAAAAACCCTTTTTTTTCTTTATTTTAAACCTTCCCCTAGAACCTACACTGATGATGTGGTAAAATTCAATTCAGTGCAGTAGTAGAAAGGGCGAGAAGGAACCAACTTCTTCATTATGGAACGGGAAGAGAACAGCCTGTCACTGTCTACAGATATCCAGCAATTTCACTGTCACATGCTCACTGATTTGTGAATAAATGCATAATTAATTTTCTGTAGACATGTTTTGACCCATGCAATGGGTCAAATACATGACCTTCCCTTTCCCCTGATTACCTTTGAGAGGTAGTTGACACTTTTCTTACTCTAAAGGATTAGACCTTTACAGACAAGAGCTGAACTTGGCAAAGTTGGCAGAAAGTCTTGTTTTGAGGCATTCTGGCTACGGAAACTCAAATTGTTCACTAGAACGTGCTGTACTCGAAGCAACAAAGATATAATACCTAGGATGTTTCAGGAGTGTGACATAGTGCTCAGCTGCACCTCTTCTCATGTAGTGAGTCAAGAGAAAGGAAAGGCAAGTTTTCCTGATTATCCAGATAACATGAGGTTATGTGTGAAATTAGGTATCAACTGCTTATAGCAAAAAGTTTAGGCATGGATGTGAGAAACCGTATATTCGAGTATCTCCCCTCAGCTAACAGTCAGTGAGTGTGTGTATAAAAAATGCTTCAAATTTGTATTTTATCATTCCTGACTGTTTATATTTAACTCAGCAACTGACTTGGGATAAATGTTCAGTACTTAATTTAGCATACCATTTTTAAGTGGACATGACACAAAAGGAATTAAAGGAATGAACCTGAATTTTGGAAAAAAAAAAACCCAAGTAAGCAAAGGCAAAGAACATTAACACGAGAATATTGCCAGGGAAGTAGCAGTGGGGAATGATAAACATCCAATAGATTACAAAGGAAGAGCTTATGAATTTTGTTCCAGAAGTTATCTGGCTTTTCTAACATAGACCACTTTGGGATAATACTGCACTTCTCTGCTCTCACTTCCAGCCCACTCATCCACTGTGCCCTGTCAAGGCAATCAGTGATGGCGCTCAACAAAAATTCAAAATACGTGGGTCATCTGAAACAAGCTAATAGTTCCTATAGTGTTTACCCAAATGACAAGCACAAGAACAGCACACACTTCCTCCTCCACAAGGAATTTCTTTCCAAGATAAGCTGGCATGCTCTTTTCCCTTGTGATTCACCTATCAACTGCTGCTTCAAAGTCTGTGACCTACCTATGCACAACAAAGCCTCCATGTTGAAAATTGGATGCAATAACAGCAGGCACTTTCAAGACTCCTACTCAAGAGGCAAGAATTTAAAATCTGGCCACTCACAGGAGCTGGTTAGTCATTTCTCCCTTTGCCAGAGCCCCTGGAAAGCCCACAGTAAGGCTTCAACGGCTGAGACTTCAAAAGAAACAACTTATACTGCTAATAGCTCCCACCAGATCATCTAGAACAACACCAAGCTGACTCAACCCCCCTTACCATCTCCTGCCTCCCATGACTTCTGCATTTCCACAGCCTCTCCAAGTTCCCAGAAATGATCCATCACTCCACAACTCCAGTTGGGCAGTCTCCACTGTGTGCTCTCCAATTCCTTGTACTGAAAGGGAGCTCTAAGAATTCCAGCTACCTAGCCAGTCTCCAACATAGGCTTACAGCAACGTGCACCGCAAAATTCTCTTGCTGACCAAATGGAGGAGACATGGAGATAGACATGCTTCATTACTTCATGCCAGGATAACCCGAGCTCCTCTGAATTCTGTAGCAAATCAAGAGATTTCAAAGGCAAAGAGTCAATCCTTAGTTCCACTTAAGGTTAGTGCTGAGTCCACACAGGTTTACACCAAAGCGAAATGGTCGAACGGTTTTACAGTTACTCTGGTCCAGTGCTACTGTGTCAGGTTTAATTAACATATTCTTATCTTATTTCAAGCATCACATAAGTATGAGAATTACAACCTGCTTCTTAATTGGACTTTTAGGAAAGCTCAGTATTACTGCTGATAATGAAATCCCTGAATCACTGAGGTCTTTTTGCCACTAGAAGCTAATCTACTCTCAGATGTTCACAGGTAACCCCCACTCTATCAGATGGGTAAGCAGATTTGCAGCAGGATTTTATGCCTCAAGAGTTCTTTCTGGTAAGAAATACAGTATTTTTATTTTACTGATGGCAAACTGGACAGAAGGGTCACACAACTCATCCTAACCCTCAGCTCAGGAGCAGAAATAGGACTGAGATCTGACAACTATTTCTAGGAGGCAGACAACACATTTGAAGTAATGTTGCACACAGAAGCATCCGAACAGTTTTAAAGTATCTGGCATAAAGTCCTGGCACATTCTGTGGCAGCAGCTAAATTCAATTCTAAGTTTTAAAACTCTTATTAACTGATTCTTCTCATGGCCTATGACACCTGTTAGGGACCACCAATGTGCAGCACCACTTCCCTCCAAGGAAGATGTGATTCTCCTCAAACATGAATTCTCAATGTGGTAACTTTGCTGCTAAAACTTGAAATAAACGGATTGCGCCAATTTGCCAAAAGCAGGAACAGTTTATTAACAAAAACTGAACAACTGGGGTTTGCTGTGGCGATTAACCTACCCCTGAGGGAAGGACCCCCATTGGGTGTACGACCACCGTCGAGCAGGATGGTCAAAGACCCCGCCTGCCAGGGCGAATGGCTCTTTTATACCCCTCTGGAAAGCACCACCCTCCTCCCTAGAGTTCTGCCCCCTTTCGGGCTGCTGATAGGTTGTTAGTGGCTCGTTGTCCAGGGGATTGGCTCAAGTCAGTGGGGTGATGTCTGGGCGTCGAATGATTTGTCCAGTCCTGGTCCAATCAGGGTTTCAGCTCTATCCCCTTATGATAATTTCATGATGACATTTTCTTTCTAGGGAGTTCTCTGCCACTTACCCTAACACTAATACATAAAGTACACCTATCAAAAAACCCCATTAACCCATAGGAAAACAGTCAAATGTAACAATGAACCTTATTATTATCAATTAACCAAGAACTCTAATCACCCACAATGCAGGAACTCTTAATCACCTGGGACTACAAAAACCAACTCCCCCCAGTTCATTCATAACAAACTCTTGCTGAGTATATCACAGAACTGGAGTTGCTGAAGTGATCAGGACTTCAAAAGTTACAGAGAAGGAATAAAAACCAAACTAACACAAGCAAATACTGTTCTTTATGAACAATTTTTTGGTAGCATATATTCTGCAGCATTACCTCAAAGCAGGAGGAAAGGGAGCACTAGCTACCACCAAGACCAACACTTCTTCAATTCTGGCACAGTTGGATGGATCTACAGGATTCCTACAGCCCAGTTACTGTTCCTATAAGTACCTCAGCCTTTTTAGTTTAACTATAAAAGTGGCACACAGAGCTTGGTTGGGAGATCTTTGGAAGACCAAACTTGTAGAAGATACATGTACTGCTGCGAGGACCCACCCTGGTTAAGCCCGAGACAGGCTGTGTGCAAATACAGATTCACCCACCACAATTACTTATTCAAATTCTTATCCAGGGAAAGTCTGTGGAAATGACACAAATCCCTTGGAGTTAACCCACCTGATACCTTAAAGACAGCACCCAAATAGGGGGAAGGGAGGCAGAAGATGAGAATAGACTAAATGAAACAATATTATCTAGAGAAACAACTCACATTTTGTCTCCTGGGCCTCCTGACCCAAGGAAGATGTCTATCCCTATGAGGATAATGCCTCATGGGAATGTACTTAGGTTTTCCCAGTAAGTAAATATAAACAGGAGCTAAATAAGCGGGAACAGTCAGTGTCAGAGTGTCATAGGTTAATTCAGGGACTTGCTCTGGGAACTTGGGGAAGAATGGCACTTCACCATATGGCAAGAACAGACATCTAAATCATCACCAGCTTTTTGAAGCTATCTAGTGACCTGGATGAAACACAGGAGTATAACAGTTGCCTAGAAACATTCCTTGCTCATAAATATGATTCAATGAATTAACTCCAAGCTTCTAGTGAAATACATTCTTCAGGTACTAAGTAAGAAACTTCATCACAGGCTTGCAACAGAATTTTGAGGCTTTTGGGGCTACAAATGACCTCAGTTATTGGGCTGTGCCTTCAGCTATCACAGCAGGTGACAACCACACAGCTCTTTCCAAAACAGTTTAGGATTTCTGTCCTCTACTACTGTTACTGGAAAACTCTTCCAGAATCCCATAACTCTGATGGCTAGAAGCTTTTTTCTAGTTTCCAGCCTGAAAACTTATTCTAGATCAGCTTGCTCTCATTCATATCTCAATACACCTATAGTTGTTCTTTAATAACAGAGGAACTGTGGGCTTAAAGCTGGAATTGTATTAAGGTTAAAACGTTTTCATTTTATACAGGTCCAAAATATACCCTGTGTTTTTAAACATTAAAGAAAGAAGCCATACACAGTGAGATACACCCAGTGGGAGGAAGGCAGGAAGCTCAGTACAACTGCCTGCTGCCTTCACCCAATCACATTTGAGCATCTGAGATGACATTTCTTCCTTTTATGCAATAAACAGCACCAGATACCTTCCATCCCAGGAGGATGGGCCAGGCCCTGTCCCACTAGATGGCACTCACTTACTCCATAATTCTTTCCTTAAACATTTCATTGGAGCCAGCTAAAAATCTTAGCTGAATCACACAAAATTGTATCACAGCTTTCCCAATATATTCCCTTTAAGACAGTAACCTACCAATGCCAGTGCGGAGCATGACGGACGGAGGCTTGGGGGGGTAGGGAGGGAATTTGAAGCACCAACCTGGGAGGGAATGTAGTAGCTGAAATTAATACTGCAACCAAGATTTGCTGCAACATAGTAGAGTCATGCTAATTTATATCAATGGTTGGCTGACCTATTGCAAATTAGCAAGAATGCAAGTAAATAAATAAATATATTGTTTGCAATAAGTGTAATGCACTTAAACAGTTTACTGACTAGTACAAGGTGAAACTGCGTAACAACAGGTAAAAATAAAACTCAGTAACAAAACAGCTTTGCTCGAAGTGAGGCCTCCAAGGAATGAGGCTTTTTTACTTGGATTGCTTTAGAAACGAGTTTTCAATATTCACCCCTACAGAAAAGGGCACGTACTTTCTGCTCCAAACATACTGGAAACATAATTAAGATCTGCTTTCCTGTATCTCCTAAAGGTTATTCCTTTAAAAGGAAGAGTTCCTAAGATTCTTTGTGAACACTGAGTACATTGGCACTGCTTTAAAGCTATAACAGTGTCTATGCTTTTAGCTATTCTAGTAAGATGTTTGGGTTTATCTCTACTGATACAGCTAAAGATTCTAAAGTGACAAAATGGGGGAAAAGAGGCAAGAAACAGGTGATAAAGTACATGAAAAGTTGTAATGTTGTATGAAACAAGATCACAGTATAGTAAATGCCACCAACTTTTATGCCAGAAAAAGAACTTAATATGTTAAAAGTCTTAAGAGTAGGGGAAAAGATAAAAAAATCCCCACACTCTTACTTCAGCAACCCAAATTGTTACCCCTTAATGTCTAGTGTAAATCTTCCTTACTACACTTTCTTATAGCTGAGCATTTGGCTTCCTCATGCTCTCTTCCCAGACTCAACCTTGTCTGAGAGGCAGAGCAGAAAGAAAAGCGAGAACTCAAACAAAACTTTTTCAAGCTCTGAATCACTCTGTGTTTTTCTGAGAAATGCGGCATCTACAATGCTTCTTCTCAAAATAACTCTAAGTGGCTTCAGAAAATCATCTAACGATGTGTTGCTTTACCGTCTACCTTGATGTTGTTCAAAACTCAGTATCTCCCTCAAAAATTAACTCATTATCCCTGACCTAGTTTAAAATGAGTTCTGTCGCCATTTCATTGCTCAGAAAGACTGACATTAACAGTACCAACACCTGGAGAACTCACAGCTTAATGCCAGGACACTAAACAACCACACAACGTTGTTACTCAGGTGCCTTGCTTTAGACAGCACCTGACCAAGTGGAAGCTGTACATGAGGACAAAGATGGGATTTTATTGGCAAGTTGTGCATTAGACACAGGAGAGCAGCCCTGCAAACACTTCTTGTGTGTGCTCCATGTGATGGGGTAGACAGTTTTAGCTCCTGCTCCCCACAGAAGAGAAGAACTCAATGTTTCAGTCTGGTTATGTGTTGTATCCAACACACAACATTTGAAACTGTATCTCACCAGCAGCCAAATTCAGCTCTCAAAGGTATTCTTGGAGAAAGAAAGAGCCAGATGAGATTCCCGCTTCTACAAAGTTGTCATGGAGTTTTTTGGGCGTACAAGCTGCCTTAAGATGGAACAACTCCTAAGAACTTAATTAGAGCCCAAAATCTTCTGCAAAACATCTGCTCGCAGAGATCCCATTTTCATTCCTCTTGAGCACACTTCACACAAATTAGAGGCCAAAACACAACAAGTGATACAGAATTTGTTTGCAAAGCAAAATTATCCAGGTAGAAATTAAAAAACCCAACCAAAGTGCAAGGCAGGATGGCTAAGCAGTCATACCTGTCACCACAGGTACTCACACTCACCTTGGCAACCCCAACCCCGGTGAACCTGGCCTCCAGGAGCTCCTGCCTGCGTGGGTCCAGGCTATGCAATTCTTCCATCATTTCTGCTGCTATGGGAGAACAACACTCAGATTATGCAATGCAAGGAAAGGAGAGAGACATTTAATATTCCGTGCCACTGACAAGACTTAAAAGTGGTTGTTCGGCAGCACAACCGCATAGAGAGCATTTTCTTGCAAGAGAAATGCAAGATTACCACGTAGTAACAACGTGACTTTGCCACCATATTATAGTACTTAAACCATAACCCTGCTGGAGTTTCCTGTCCTCTCCTCTGTTGTACCAGCCATTTCAAGATCTCGAAATCCAAGAAACCAATTATGTCACATTCTCCCACTGGATGCTTCATTAAAAGGAAAACATGGGACCAGAGTGTTATGACTAAAAGCTTCAGAGCTTTTCATCTGTGCTGCATGACTAGGAGGAAAAAAAAGCAACATTCTTTACCCCATAATTTATTTTTGGCCAATCCTGGAAATACTCGATCTCCACGAACTCCAGATTTCACTGACAACAGCTTTGGTTCTTCCACGCACAGAGTGGGATTATAAGAAGAAAATAATGTACGATTAAACCTTTTAATTTACAAGGTAAAGCATCAGATATTTCTAAAATAACAGCAGCTTCTACATCCTGGATGTACCCGGGGTACCTCCT
This sequence comes from Pachycephala philippinensis, assembly GCA_013397055.1. Classification (NCBI taxonomy): domain Eukaryota; kingdom Metazoa; phylum Chordata; class Aves; order Passeriformes; genus Pachycephala; species Pachycephala philippinensis. The sequence goes on from VWZT01011615.1 coordinate 99,710, forward strand.
GGCAATCCAACACTATGGATGCCTTATTTGAAGGGTTAAAAACCTACCCAGCATAACTGTGTAAACAGGTTAAAAATCAGGAAATACATAATTCAAATCCTGAACTGAGAAAAAATGGGACAAAATTCACTGTTCATTATAACTGTGAATCACATCTTCCCAACTGCACCAATCAAGTTCATTTCCAGAAATGTCTGTTCCAGTTTCATTTTCTGGACTAAGGTAGAAAAAAAAAAAGGCCAGAAACAGAAGATAAAGGTTTGCTGTATAAAGAGCATATGCGATGAGGAAAGTTCTTGAAGGGCAGCAAGTGCCCTCTAGAACAGGCAGTGCACAATTGTTCCTTTTATGAACTGTCCATTTTGTCCCTGCCGCTTCCTCCAAACGCTGCGGCTCCAAGTCACAGGGGCAAAGTGAATCCATCCGGGGGCATTCTCAATTGCTCTCCCAGACAGTCCCAAGCCTCAAAAACTAATGGGATCCTAAACGTGGTTATTAAACGACCATATTTCTGCCACGGGCTCTAAAAGCCCAACAAAGCTCTCAGCCCAGTTTTCAAAACAGGAAATCTGAACAGCGAGGAAAATGACAGACAAGCCGCAAACGCCAAGGAGTTCAAGTGCTCCCAGGGCTCTCGCCCATCATGGGGCGACCATCCGCGGGGAATCGCATCCCCACACCGGGATGCTGCTCTGGCGAAGGGGCTGACAGAAGTTCCCCCCGCCGGGGGCTACCCCGGGACCCGCTGCACCCCTCCAGGCAGGGCTGGCATTCCTTCCT
>VWZT01011616.1:9395-47925 GCA_013397055.1 Pachycephala philippinensis
TTTTTCTGAATCGGCTTATACCGCATAATATTCTAAAATAGTCTTAATCCTTCTCTCACATCACTGATCATATTCTTTTGTTAACCACATGGAACATATTGCCACTAAGCATTGTTGATAATTACGCTCCTAAAGCTCATTTCTGTAGGAGAGCCATATGGTATACATAATGATACATAACACTGATGTGGTCTTCACTTACCCACAAGTGAATAACTGAGATGAAACTGATGTTTTATTCATCCCTTTCAGAAAAAAAAAGAAAATTATATATTTCAAGAAATGAAATATGATAGAAAATCTTGTTTTCTTGAAATAGAAACTTAAATTTGCACCATGTGGTGACTGGGAGGTACTTAGTGTTCAGTAAAGCTGAACTGGACGTAATCTACAGCAAAGAAGTAAAAACCTCCTTTAAACCTCTGCTGAAACTGTCTGGAAGTGAGGCTGCTTGGCAAGAAGCTATCAGGACTAAGTGATGGATAAACTCTCTGTGATGAGCAAAAAGGTAGGGCATGAACTCATCTTGCCTGTTTGCTCCAGCAGTTGAGGCAAGGAGTACGCACGACTGATTGAACATGGCATTCATGTAGATGTTGTCACTAACAGATTTTCTTGTGCCTTTGGAGCTAGGAGTGAATCCTGCCTTTTCCACAGGCCGGGGAGGCTGCAGATGTGCAGTCCCTGGTCACAACCACCCAGCTTCACTGTGAGCACAATCAGTGTAAATGGGATTGACGTGTTTTCATGTCGTGAATGTTCTGCAAGCAGCAAGAAAAAATACCCCCCAACTAAACAAAAATGAGAAAAAAGCCCTGCCTGGTCTTCAACCTTCTGATTTATTGGGACAGTAACTTGAGAATATTGCTTGGCTACTACTGTTAATGGCAGCACACACAGGGAGGAGAAACTGGTATGAATTTGCCAGTTCACTTCCTTTTCACTGTATTTCACTGTAATCTGTCTATCCTAATGTGATGTGTTCCAGATGAACTGAGCAGGAAAGTCATTCATTATTGTGAAAAAGGAGGGAGTTGAGTTAAAAGCCTAATTTGTCAAGTAAATGAAAATTGTCTTTATTCTGATCGCTTGCTTTTGGTGAAACATGGACAATTTCAGAATCCCTTTTTCAAAGAGAAGAAAAAAAATTTCACTGTTCCAATTAGAGCTCTTTGGGAAGCACTAATTATTATCTTTTGCAGGAGAGAAAAAATAATGAGCACTTCCATATTGTCACCACTAACCTTGATTAGTCCTTCAGATAAAATTCCAAAAAAAAGGCCTTTTACATTGGTTTCATACAATATTCATTATACTTCTAATTGGCAGATTTTCATAATTTAGAGCTGATTAGTATCTTGAATATTTTCTTTATTCAAGTATTACTGCCAAAACTGTCTTTGGCTCAGAGAAGGTCCAGTATGGACATCTTTACATTCCAAGTGAAAGAGTGTTCTCCTCTTTCTGTGTGTATTTGCTTGCCACAAAATAAGCATTCCAAGGAAGAGGTTTCCCAAATTCAAGTTTTGAAATATGTGCCCTAATATGGGACTCACCTGTCTCCTTGGGAATGCTCATCTGCATAAACATTCAGAACAATCCTTCACAAGATTCCTGTTATCTGGGACTTAAGGCACTGAGTTTCCTTTGCTTCTTCTGTAAGTGAACTTGCAGACCTAATTTAAGCTTACTTGGTACTCTTTAAGTATTCCTTTCAGTATTTGGTGAAAAACTTCCCAGCAGAAAATACCAGTTTGAAAGTACTCTGTATGTAGCACATCTCCAGCAATCAGGGCACGATGACCAGAACAGAAATTACTTTTTTTTGACAAGATAGCTCTACTTCAGTGACGTTTGCAACTGCTAAGAAAAATGTGGGCAATTTTGACATCCTTTCAGGAAGAAAATGGAATTTTTCTGAGATCCAGTGTTCGTTAGATCTTGTTATGACTCTGTAACAACAGTGATTTTTGGCATATGTGTACATGCATAATATTCATCATTACAATACGAACAAGCTGCTACTCATGCAAGATTCCCAAAATCATCTTAAAAACATCCAATGGTGTTTTTAATGAATAGAGAATGAACAGAGGAACTGGATGCCCTTACTGCATGCAAGAAAAGCTTGCTTAAGTAAAACCAGCTAAACGAATCAATTCTGAACTTTAATTCAAGCAGCATAACAATAGTGTCAAGATTTCAGCCACACCTGGTCTGAAAGTTGATAATGCTGTTAAGACACTTCAGTTAACTACAAAAGTAATTAAGCACTCATTACCCAACTTTATTCAAAGTGTTATAGGTTTGATGTGGTTTTGACTTGTTTCATGAGCTTCAGTTATCAACTCATTTTCCACTGACTGCTTTTTCTATTCTTACGTGAGTTGGTGGTTTTACATCCTCTTATATTTGCTTTAGCAAGCACACTTATTTAGAGTCTGTAAACGGAGTGTAAATTGCCTCATCTTTTCTCTTAACTATTATTAGATCTTACTTGAGAGAATAGAGCCATTAAACTATTTCTAAGGCATAATTTCTGTTTAAAGAATTGGAAATAGAGGGAGACTGAAAGCTGGGCAGAACCTGAAATCAGGGAGTTAAATGCTTCACATGTTGTATTTTCAGCTTTTAAGGTGCCAGCAAAAATCCTGAGCTTCAGTACCACTTTTAGACTGATAAAGGCAGTGATCCCATCAGCATCCTGTGAGATAAAATGATGACCTTCCTTCTTGTAAAGGAATGGGCTTGCCTTTGTTGTAGCCCTGTAATTTCAAGGAAAAGTAAAAAAACCTGTGAAGTGCCACTAGATTCTAAGTTATCTTCTGACTGTAATGTGCTTTTATTTAAAACTAGCGTGTAAGCCTGTCAAGGTTGTGCTAGTGTAGCCTCTATTTAATGAACAACCTGCAACTTGAACCAACAACTTCAGGGAGGCTGATTTGATATGTGTTATCTGGGAACAGCCTAATACAGAAGATAACAAGAGATGGCCAAGCTGAGTATTTATATGATGTTCATTTGGGAAAAAAAGTACAAAAAATTCATATGATCTCATCAAGATTTGTTTTTTGTTTCTCTCTGTTTTGGGGGGTATTTGGTATGTAAATATTCTTGCCCCCCAACCCCCTGTATTTTCTTTCAGTAGACAAGTTTCATAACCAGTAATTAATTTTTTTGTTAGAAAATGAATTATGTCTCTTCAATCATACATACGTTAACTAACACAGAAAATGGAATGTATTTAATATTTCTGAAGGGAAGAAAGAGCAGTTCAACATCCCTGCTGAACTCACATATTCTCATAATATATTGTCTGTGAGATTACTGTGATGTAATGCCCACGGTTCAGTTAGCAGTTCTCTAAAAATCATAATTTCACCTCTTCTCATTTCTGATTTATTTGAACTTTGTAATTAACGATTGAAGCTAATTACACTTCAGAGTTCAAACCTCATAAATGAGGAGAAGGAAAAAGATGTCACCCCCAGACTTGACCCATGTTCAAGATCTTGTCTAAGGACTAATCAGTCTTGATTTGCATGGAGTATTTTGCTGTTTTAAAGGCAGAGCAGCATAGGAAACCTTGAGGTGGATCTTGGAGTATCCCAAGGCTTAGCAGTAACTCCTGTGTTAGGCCTGTCTTAGGGATTCTTCTTTCCTTCCCCCCATCCTCCCTTTCATGGAGTTTCCCATTGCTGTTGGGGGCAGATTTTAAATTTAAATATAGAATTCTCTTTGAAACTCTTTTTTGGAATTCTTGTTAGGGATTTGGACGTCTGAGTTGATTCCTTTTTGTGGCAAAAAGACCTGAAAGGCACCGTATGGCTTTCCAGTCTGTTTTAAACACTGTTTTATGAGAAATTGAGGCTTTCAACAATTCTAAAGGAATAAGACACCCCTGAAACCTGAACTTATTAGATTGTACAGATGAAGCTATTGATATTTTTTGGACTTTCAAACAAAATGCAGGTAAAATATCCTCAATTGAAGGAGATTGTATCTGTGCTTTTGAAGTTCCTTTCATTCCCTGTATAAATGAGTACAAAATGCCTCTTGAGCATAGGCATGTAGAGCAGAAAAAAAATGATCAAAAGGATCTCCAGCTCTCAGATGGCTAATTCTTCTTTCTCTGCATGAAAATCTGTAATAAATTCAAATTCCTGTGGAAAGTACTTTTGAGTAGACTTGTAATCTCCAAAAGTTATCCATGTATGTTACATATTTGGTTTGTGCCTTGATACCTAACTTGCTTTTGTGGAGAATGAAGGGCAAAGGAAGCACTTGGGTGTCTTATACACAACACAGGCTGTTCAGGAATAAAATAAGATGTAGTTGAGCCAGTCAAGAGAAATAATAGCCAGTCTAGGTTTAATTTCTAGTTCGGTTCTATTCCTAGAATTAATTCGTAAGTGATTATATCAAGGAAGTGAAAGAATGATACCTACAGAATTAATCAGAAATTTTCCTTTCAAGTATTATTAGCAAATAAAGATTTCAGGCATGGTGCTCAGGTGTCTGGCTGCACAGCTTTGAAGATGAGGAATATGAAAAGATAGTTGTGCCTCTGCAGTCCGGAGCCATGGGATTGCCTGCCCAGGGAGGATAGAAAGAGTAGCATTAACTTTAAACATGTTTTTAACCTTGCAGTACTATAAAAGTTAATTTGAAAATGTGAATTTCAGGCACCATGTGTTTGAGGTACCAGTTTAAGAACTGCTTAAATGGTTCTTTTAGCCATTATGGGAGATGGGTTACTAGGCTTGTATGGATATTTGGTTTGACTCAAATTTCTTATGTGATACCATAAGACTCTGAAAGAAACACCTGTGGTTTATTTTCTTTTGGACTCTACAGCATAAACTCCTTAAAGGCACTCAGAACACCTCCAGATATATTTCTACAGTCTTCACATCAGTCTTTCTTACAAAATAGAATGAGTTTTAAATCTTTAATAAATTCTGGAACCAAAAATGTTGTCTAAACCAGAGCTCCTCCCGTGAAGCCTTAAAAGAAAATATTTGTTATGTACTTATTAAAAAGTTAATTATTGGATATGCTTGTCTCTAGTTGTCATGAGTTTTCTATCGTTCCCAAAGTCTGTATTTTAAATTATATTAATAACATTGTATGCACACACGATTAGAAAGTAGAAAGGATTTATAATCTGACTTTTAGGTACTTTGTGTTGTAAGAAAGCTAATCTCATCTGCACAGGAACCAGACTTCTGTAGAGTATCTGGAAGATTCCATGGATCTTGAAATGAAACTGTTGTGATTTACTGTAAGGTGTAAAATTTGTGACCACAAAGAGAGATTCTCCCAGTTGATGCCTTAGGTTCTAACTTTTATATTTTTCAGATTCTGCATTCCTAGTGTGTAACTCTGCAGTGTCCTGTAGCCTGTGAGCTGCTGCTCTCTCATGCTGAGACAGACAGAACAAAGCCTCTCCAGGCTGCTCTCCAAGGACACCCAGCCCGGCCTAGGCCCAAAATGTGTAACCCAGCATCTTGAGAAGGGGGGCAAGCTGAGGGGAAATTACATCATTAGCTAAAGTTGAATTGGTGAAATTGGGTTGAGATGCAAATGGATCAAAGCTATAAAAGTGTGAAGAACTCGTGACTCGGGGTCCATCTTGGGTGTAGCCTTTGGCCTGCCCAGGGTGTGCCTCTGAAGGCCTTTCAAATAAATATCCACCTTTATTCCCTTACTCCTGTCTAGTCTCTGTTTCTAGGTTGGCCTCTTTAGGCATCACAGTCACTTGAGTGTTCTGGGAAAAACAGGTTCCGCATAATTTGAAAAAGCAGTGGAACTTGGGGGTAGCTGTCCATCCATGAAAGGAAGCCCAGGTTCCCTGTTTCAGGAATGGGTGGGTGTCAGTGCCCGCCGCGGCTGTAGGACACCAGAGAGTTCTGCCATATGCGGATCTGTTCTCTGCTTGCGCACGTTGTTCTGAAAGCTGTGGCGGCAATGAAACACTCAGCTTCTTTTTCAGACTAATAAAAACATCTCTGTTTTAACATACACAATATAAAATACATGTAAATAGAAATACAGGATGCTCTCTATGAAGTATTAGTGTTAGCAGATTTATTTCTTCAGTACCTCTTTTCTTTTTTCCTATGTTTATTTTGGTATTGATTTTTTCTTTTATTTCAATCTTTGCATCATAGAACTGACTTCAGTAATTCTGTTCAGATGATGCACTTCTGGTAGAATTCTTGGAATCAGACTTATCAAATTGCTTTTTTAATGATGGTTTTCCTCTGGGGTGCTAGCTGGTGAGTTTGTGCAATATGTTTTAAAAACTATATTGCTTTCTCTGGGAAATGGTTTATTCATACAGCAATAACCCAAACACATTTTATTGTCAGAAATTGCATAAAATTCAGTTGTGGTGCCTCTGCAAATTTTCTTCTATACAAAGAATGAAAATACGAAAGATCGTGACTCACTGGCATTGGTAATTACCCAGCTCTTTTAAGTTTAAATATTAAAACTATGCTCTACTACCTAAAAGTGACAATACTTTTCACTTTATCTCACAGTCACAACGAGAGTTTCAGTAGTTTAGGAAGATGATGATGATGATGAAGGAATCCTGCCAAATTTGTAGATGTTGAGAAAATTCTTCCTCTGTACTGGTACTTAAGAGAGTGTGTTCATATCAGATAACAGGTATTCCGTTGAGAATATGAACAGGATAAAAGATCCAAAACTTAGTTATTATTAGTGCTTGGCAGCTTATAGTACTGCCATACATAGTATTGTAAGATGATGTGATGTACAATACCAATTTTTGTGCCTCAGAATTTTTACAGATCTATTTGGAAAGGTCATTGGAAAAATCTGACTAGTTTGATTCACTGCCATTTCAACAAGTACAGAGCTCATGTTATTATAGTATCTATTATTTAGTTTCTTTTACTTCAGTGCTCTCTCTACATTGACAGAATCTAACTTAGCCTGATACCTTACAGCAACTCTTCTATTTTCAAAAATAGCCATTTTAATTTGAAAATGCCACTAGTGAATGAAATACTGTCTTATTATATTATCTGAATGTTTTACACTTACAGTGATGTTCCAGTAATAATAATAATAATCTCAAATTATTCCTATGACTTTCTTACCTTGGTGTATTTGCTGGAATGCAAAATCAGTGGGAGATTGCTGTCCTTGATGTGGGTGTAAAGACTTGCTAAGAGATTCTTACTGGGAGTCTTTAATCTTTCCTTTTTTGGCTTTCTCACCAGCCTGTGGGTTAGGGGTTGGAGAGAGCAGCAGCAGCAGGAGGAAAGCTGCAGCAGCCACAGCTCCAAGGAATGTGCAGGAATAGGGAACCTACACCTCTGAGAGAGTGGGGGAATGCCCAGAACCTTCTAACTTGAGGCAATTGCAGCTTTTGGGGATTAGTTCTTGAAGGGTGCTTAGAAAATTAGTAGGTGTGTGTCAATACCTTGTGAAGTTGAGGTTTATGTGTGTTATTGCTGGTATTGATTCTGGACGTTTCCTGCCTGCGCTGCTGATTGTGTTGCTAATAAATCAAACTGCTTTGATAGTGAATTGATTGGTAGGTTTTGAATTGAGTAGCTTTCCTCCAGACAAGGTACTTAATATTGATTAACACATTCAAAAATTTTAGGAGTAATCCAGCAGCATTTTAAATGCACTTAAACCAGTTTGCTGATCTTTCTCTCCCATTATTCCGTGTGGCTGCTCCTAATTGGATTTACATCATAGCTAAAAAACCCCCTAGCCCTAACTTCATCAGTGACCCCCATGGAATGCAAGGTAAATTTCAGAGCTTCATCATAAGCATTCAGTTAAGCCGTTGTTGTCCATAAAGTGTTACTGCATTTTATTTGTACTTCTGTCATGAGCAATTAGTGCTTAAAAAACCAAACAAAACCCCCTCACAAACAGACACACACACATACACGCACACCCTTCCCCCTGCAGCATTACTGAAAATATTTTCTAGGCAGCAAACTTTGGAAAAAAATATAACCCACCCAGCTGCCTGCCTTGGGCAGCTGCTTCTCATTCTGTCAGTAATTGCCTGCATTCTAGGTGCTTCTCTCAGGACTGCAGTGAAATTGCATGCAGAAGGCCTGACTAAGTGGTCACAAGGGTCTATTCCGGCTTTAAAATCTAAGAAATTACTGACTCCTGAAGGTTGCTAAACCCATTCAGTTTCCACTGAATGAACTGGAATTGAGTGTACTGAGTTCTTTGCAAGGAAGCACTTTTTATAAAGAAGCCTTCAAAGATTTAATAAGCTATAAAAGGTGAGATTGAATCTGCTCTGATTAGCACCTGTAAATGAGCTTGAACTGACTACAGTGATCAGATGCTGACAGCCCCCTTCTGCATAAAAGTAAAGATAATTACCCAAGAAGTAATTTCCTGGATGGGTTTAGCCTTTCAGAGTGTGGTTTTTCTGTACGTATTGCTGGCTGGAAGTTCCTGTCACGCTGAAACTCAGCATTTGGCATTGTCTCTTAATTTTGTACCTACAGAAGGCAGCAGGAAAACTTCCAGTGACTGCAGTGAGTTTTGAGTTGGGATCTGATCAAATATTCTGTGGTAATTTTATCACTAATGGCAAGTACATGATTTGGTTTTCAAGTCTGTGAAGGGTGGTGGATGGGGAAAAGAGAGCAGACAGTTTTAAGTTTTTTAATCTGTTTAGAAGGTTTCAGGTTCAGGGTGTCTGGAGCCCCTGGGATGTTTACAGTTCATGAACTCATTTTCAATCAGTTCTCTATGATTTTTTTCAGCCATGCATTGACACCCTGTAGCTTGTGGTTATTTTCCAATTGACAGACTGGTGCTGGAACATGAATTGTGTTCTTCTGAGTCTGTAATTAAACACGGAAGTATTCGTGAGGAACTAGGGAAGAAAAGAAGCTTTATAATGGCTCGCTCCAGTATAAGCCTCAAACTGATGAGACAGGGCAGATCAGCTTCCTAGAAATGTTTCTCCCCAGCGTTTCCTAGCCAGGTACCCCCTGGCAGTCTCCAGATGGCAAGCAGGTCAGTTGTGCCCACTCTGTGTTCTCTTAGAAGTCCAAAATCCTTTCTGAAACACAAACCCCAGTCACACTGTGGCAACACAATTGCATGGAAAATGACATCCTCTTGGCCGTGGTAGGCATGATAAACACAGGCTCTCCAGGGAGTGGCACCATGGGTCCTGAATTCTGACATGTTGTCAGAAGGTCTTCATCAAAGAAGACCTGCAGCAAGGGCAAGCTGAACCATGGTTCCTGTCTATTAAAAACAAAAAGTGTGGGGGATTTCTTTTTCAAATTATAATGTTGTTTGGGTTTTGGTTTGCATTTTATTTTTTGTAAGAGGAATGCTTTAAGGGCCTGAGTAATATAAACTGTTTCAGGCGTATCTTCATATATCAAAAGTTGTGGCTTCTAATAATTTCCAATATATCTGCACAAATTAAGTAAGAAACTCTTGCCTTGAGCTTACTTAAATTAGATTTAGTATTGATTTTGATGGTGCATAAAAGCTATTTGGACCTGAGCTATTTTCAGAAAACGTCCGTAATCAACAAATAAGCTTTATTCTTAGGATTGTGTTGGACTAACAAAGCTTTAGAACTGGTAAGATAATGGATTCATGGAGAGCTGACCTTTCTGTACTTGGATCTTTACATCAGTCTTTTCTGAAATACATATTTTTTTAAACTAAAATATAATTTTTCTTTCAGGAATGTCTCCTAGTAGGTTTTTTTTTTCCTGTTTGACAGTGGTTCTTCTAACTACACGATGTTGCAAATCAAAATTATTTGTACACATAGAAAGAATTTGGAAATTATTTCCTGATTATATGGAGACAACTTTCAAAAGCAAGTTTTATCTGATATTTGTTTTCCCTAATAATTGTGTAAAGTTATTGCTTCTTATTGAGTAAACTCTGTTACTAGAATAGCTCTGAAAAGTGTGCCAAAAAAGAACTGCAGTCTTGTCAAACTACATTCTGTATAGAATTTAAATTAATCCAAATTCGAGAGTCATCTATTTTAAATTGTCTCTCATTGTGGCAGAACAAACAACTGAGTTTTGAATGTGACACAGCTGCAGAAACTCTCCAACCACAAAAAAAGCCCCAGAAAAAGCCCTCTAATGGTGATTTTGTAACTATGGATGGCCACCCTCAAAGTAAAGGGAAATAAGGTTTTATTTACATCAAGCAAAGTTAGGATATTAAAAAAAAATGCTAAAAGGGAGGTGCTTCCCCAAGGGGCAAGGCAGGAGCTGAGTGGACACCTCCTTTATGAGAAATCTGTATTGGCTGAAGAAAGCTGGGAAGTTTGGATTCCTTCTGACACCAAATGAGTTTGTGCTTTCTCTCGCTCATGGGGACACCAGAGAGTATTTCAGCAGAGCTGCATTTGCTCAAGAGAAACACTCAAGGATGTGCTGCTCTGCTGAGTTTAGGTCCATAAATTGTAGCTTTAACTCTAACAGCTGCTGGAAGACACAGGAATATTTGACTTTCTGTTAGTACTGCACATTAGGTAAAATTTTGCTGGGAATGGAGAAAGATATTTCTTGTGCTGCCACAGGTACATTGTAATTACTGGAGTGCTCAGATAAATGGAAAACAAAGTACATGGGATTAATCATCTGAGAACAAGATGGTTCTTCAAAGTTCTGGGGTAAGATTTCACAACATTTTCCCCCTGTTTTGGAACAGGGGCTTTGCAGTGATTTAATTGTTTGCTCTTTATATTGGATAGTGTTGCAGGCTTCAGTAAAAGTTCGAGGCAGGGCAGTGGTGGTGTTTGTGCTTCAAGCAAGAGATGGTGTTTTTCCCCTTTAAAAACCTTATATTAAAGAGATTAAAGGAATACTCTACAAAAGTGTATCCTCATGCTTTTCTTTCTGTTGCCTCATTCACAGTAGATGTCATCCATTGTTTTGTTTGGTTTTTTTAATATTACTTCAGGAATATTTTGCCCCTGATGCATTACCTGCTTTATTCAAGCCTACTCACTAACTTGCTTCTCCATGTCGTACCTCTTCTGTAGGTTTTTTGTGTTTACTGTTCTTGGCATATATAGCTGCCATATAGTCCATGGTTTCTCATCTTCTGCTGGTAGTTCCTTTGATGCCTTGGTTTTCAAAGCTGAACCCTCTTTTCTGAATCCTTCAGAGAGTATTTATCTGGACACAGAGAAGCATGTAGTAGGCTTTTTGCCTCCAGTCAGTTGATAAATTGTAGTTCAAATAAAGTAATATTATGCCAATGGATAAAAAAAAAATTCGGTACAAAGCACTGCCTGTGCTTTCACTCTGTTTTCACTGGGATTTTCCTGGAAAATTGGAGGTGAAGTGTAAAACTATGCAACGAGAAAGCATCCTTTGCTCTTCCTCCCTGCAGCTTTACCAGGTGAAATGAACCTATAAAAACTGCACACGTGTCTGTACCTGAAAGTGGAATATATGAATTGAAACTTGTATTTGTAAAAAACTTAGAAAACTGGTGGGATACTAACAACTGAGTTCTTTAGAGCCTTGTTTTACTGTTTTCAGCTTTGGTACATGGGTATGGTGATGGGGGATGTGTGTCCTCTTACATTTAAATTCCTTAAATTCCTGATGATAATACATTTTTAAATTTCTTTTTTATCTTTCCCATAAAATAAAAAATAACATGCACAATAGGGTCTCTTTGTGATCAGTATTTCCAGTACTAGGAGCTAACAGACATATTGTCACTAAATAGAACAATTAGTGTTCTTTAGAAGGTGTACTTTTTGTCATAGTTTGAATGACTGACTTATTATGGGTTTTGGAAGATATTTGATTAATTTATTCTTCTTGTTAGGAGGAATTTCACTTGGGGAAAGTTAGTGAGGCTTTTAAAAAGTTTTAGGTGTTTGTATTGAATAAACTCTGCTTTTAATGCCAGGAGGCCAAAATCCTGCAATGGGAGAAGAGTGCAGGTGGCCCTCGGGAGGGTGCTGCTGTCCCCCGAGGGTGATGAAGCCAAGTGCCAGCACCTCCCCACCAAATCAGCCCTGATAACACAGAGGAACAGCTGGGACTTTCACTGACCTGTTTTACCAGTTGTAAGGAATCGGGAAATCTGCCTCAAATCGCTCCTTTTCCTGCACTAGCGGCTGGGAAAGATGAGACAGAGAAGTGATCTGAACCTTGTGAGGCATGCCCTAGGAGGTGTTGGAGATTTCAGTCAGAAGGTTAATTTAAGACAACTGTGAAGTTTAATTTTACAGTCTCTCTTGCACTGTTAGGGGGAGAAATTAGTTTAGCAGTAGATTCTGGGGGATTAAATGCAAGATCAGACCTTCTGCAGTTGACCTCTGCTCCATTGTTTTCAGCAGTAGACAGTTTTATTCTGATCTAACAAGCAGCAATGTTTGCACAAACACTTGGATACATCTGGAATTCTGGAGGAAATGTATTTTTGAAACAGACTATTCTCCCTGCAAATGCCTGGGGAAGAGAGGGGCTTGAGGTAAGAATAATTAAGGGGTCTGTGTTTATTGCATCTTGTGATTGTTGTCCTGGGTGCCAAACCACTCATCATGGACTTTAAAGTGATCCTAAGCATTAATTTAATTGTGTTTAAACTGTGATTAGTCTCAGGGTTAGAGTAGGGTAGGTGAGCAGACACTGGAGAGAGGTGATGAATGAGAGTGTCACTTAGTACAAGTAGATGCCCTGATAACAAATTAGGATCAGGATGTGTCAGAATGCTCGTCTTTGGTGACTTGTCACTACAGAGAGTTTCTCAGAGAAAGCTGAGGAAACATATTTGGCTGGCAACAAGTTTTGCTGGTGTGTTACAAGAGTACCTTCCCTATTTCTTTTACGCTGTGTGCCATTTATAGGCCATAAATGTGCCTCGTGATTCTTCTCCTCTTCCTCTTGGGACAGACTGTTTGAAAGGGCACGGCTTTTAGACATTCAAGGTTCATAATTGGAAATTAGCAGCAATCTTTATGCACAGAGTTCTATTTTTATCACTAAGAAAAATGTGATTATGTGACATGAAATCTCAGGTTTTTACTGTACCAGACTGTGGATGCTGTAACTAATGCAAAGAATAGTTAATGAAAAGAAATCTACTATGTATGTGTAGTATTGCAGTTTAATTAGAATTTTAAAAATGCAGTAATGTCACAAAAATCATATTATTACTGTGGCAGAACCTTGGTTTAAGCATTTCTGTTACCTTGTTTTGTCTTGTTCAAAAACTTAGTGCTTATGTCAAGAAGGATAGCAAACTTTTTAATTGAAGGGGGGCATTATTGTTTACTAATAGTGGATGTGAGTCAAAAATCCTGAATTCAAGTCTCAAATTTCAGAAACTTCAGGTTTTGGTCATTGAACTATTTTAAATTTAAATGGTAGTAAATTAAATAGTAAACAAGCTGTACATGATCTGTAGGCTCCATGGTAACTAAAAATACTGAAAAAATTTAATGAGGACCAGCTACAGCATTAAAAAAGTACTCTAGATAAAATAGCCAAGCTGTTTTTAATGTAATACTAGAAATTCCAGCAGATACCAAGGTCAATCAGCCAAGAGTAAATCAGTATTGAATACACTTCTTCCTGCACCAGAAAATGCACTCCAGCATGGACTTAGGTCAGAAGGTGATTGTGCAGCATTGTAGCAAAAGTCTAGCATGTAAATTTTTGAGTTTCATGCTAATTTTTGTAAATTACTAGCTTTGGAAAGAGTTCATAAGCGTCAAATGTTCAGACACAACATATCGGAATTAAAATGTATCTGATAGGAGTAATCTGTTAATAGTCCAGTTACCAAAAAGCACAGGGACAGTGAGTATTTTAGACTGTAAGCCTGTTTCAGGCTCTAAGCTCTAGGTTCTTTCACTCGAGATCTTGGTGTTCCATCATTATTTCAAGCAGTCCTAAGAGTATTCCAGGCTGTGCAGGGTGGAGGTGGCTGTGCTGTCCCAGCTCATGGCTTTCTCAGAGCTGGCGTTCTCCTGGTGAATCACCCCTGCGTTGGATGCTGTCTGCTCCCACGGTGTCTGACTGGAGGACTCCAGCCTGTCTTGCAGGATAATTTCAGACCCCTTTACACATCTGAAGTGAACATACTCTGGCCCCAGATCTTCCTAACTTGAGTCTTGCAAGTTGTCTGTGATGTGCTAAGCCAAAAGTAGCCCAGAAAATTGTCGATGTGCAGTGCTTTAGGATAAATAATGATTTGTTCTTTATTTTACTGAAAAGAGTAGCTATTTATAGCATTTTCACTCTCCCAGAAAATTAGGTTGCAGACAGCTGAATTTTCTAGCAGTTATGCAAACTTGTGAGAGAGATTGGACTTACTAATGCTGATCAAGTAATGAAGCAACACAAATATTATTTTTTCGGGTTTCTCAGGTTTTGGAGACATTGCAAAAATGCTAATCTGACCATTCTCCAGCAGTGCCCTGTGGTTCCACAGAGCAGAAGGGCTCTCAGGCACAAGTTTCAGGGAACAGGAGTGTCAGAGCTTTATCTAAGAGATGGGACCAACTCTGTTATTTGCCACTTATTACTTTAAAAATCAAATGAGGCATCAGTCTCATAAGTTACAAGTTTAATAACAAGTTGCCATAACCAAAGAAAGTCACGAGTTTCAGAGTTACATGGCAATTTATAACTTTCTAGTCCAATAGACAATTAACACGAAACTTTGTTTTGATTTTATGACCTATCACCTGAGTATTTTTTACTGCATTGCGTCTGTTTCTTGACCAATAACTTGTTAGCTCACGTACACACAGATACTTTTATTATAACATCTAAATTCTTAACTTAAACTATAAAATCACATTATCATACTTAAAACCCTTCACCATATCACCCAATACATTTTCTTGCTTATAACTATAGAAACATAGGTTTATAATTTTTCTACTTAAGATCTGTATGCTTTTATCATTGCACCAACCCAAGTTCTTTCCAAGGCTGTAAATCAAACTCATTAGTGTTTGTGGGGGTTTCTACTCCTCCATTTCCCACACAGGGGGAAGCAGAAATTTATTTGGCTGAAGGGGTGATGAGAGTCCAGCTGGGTCAGGTGGGAAGGACAGGGACTGACTTCTGGATGCTGAGGGACTGCTTGGTGGTGGCTTGTGCTAGAACGGAGACAGAAACCTGAGCCTTGCTGCTTCTCTGCTGAGTTCCAGTTCTCTCTGAGCTCTACATCTCTGCTTTGCCAATGAGGAATCTTTAGATACGTAAGGCAAACGTGAATTCCATGTATTGTCCTGATACTAAAACCCACTGGATTGATATAATCACATCAGTCAGAGTTAAGGCAGGGCCATGATTTACTTCAGATGATTCCATGAACCTTTTGTTCATCTGCACACATAACTGAAAGCCAGCCTTTGTAAATGACATTTTAAAGAGTCTGACATTTAGTCAAGGTGACCACCAGCTGGTAACTTTCGGAAAAATCAATAATGCAAATAGTGGTCTGTTAGGAGAAATAGCACTGTGAGGTCATTTTTGGAGTAAAGCTCATTCTACTTGCATCATTGTCGTCCCCTCCTTTGCAAAAAGGGAAAAAGTCAGTGCTTTCATTACTCTGTGTGCTGTGTGACACTGCAGTGACTGCCTGTATAGGCAGTCTACCAGTCAGAGCTGTTATTTGGCTGTGCTAGTGCAGGGCAGCAGTCTGGTTTCAAGCTTGCATACTTTCGTTAGCAGCAAAGCTGTCAGGATAATAAATGAAAGCAAGGCTGGTGATTTTGAAATGGATGGTCTGAATCACGTATCAGCAGGCATTCTGTTAATAAGGTTATGCTATTTAACGAGACAGTCTCCAGTCTAGCAAAGGAGGATAAGTTGCTTTTGTTTCCAAGAGTTAAAGCCTAGATAAAATAGTATTTAATCAAGGAAAAAGATAAAAAAATACTATAGAGTGTATAAATAATTCTGGTTTTTCCTGCTGACAAAATACTTGATCTTCAGCTAGAAGTTATGCTTGAATTCCAGTTTGTACTTTTGTAATAACATATTTTAGTGCCACTGCAATGTTAAACATAAGTTTGTTCTCTACCATCTACAGGAAGCCCCTTTCTGAAAGGAAGGAAGCTTTTACAGACTCACATGAGACAATGCGTCTGTGCTGGGTTCTTTAGCAGCACCTGACAGTTCTACTCATGATGAAGAAATGTGGAGCTGAGAATGACAGAATACATTGAGAATGAAGCTAAAACATGTAGGAAATGTCTGTTGTCTCAGGCTCTATTAGGAGGAGCACTGTAAAAAATGAAATCCCACATTTAACATATGTGCAGTTACAGTGCATGCAGCAAAATAGGTGCAGGAGAGATTTGAGCAGAAAGATGCCCTGTAGGATGCCCACCTTTTCTGAACTTGATCAAAACCAAGAGATTCTATAGGTGTCGTGGGAGGACAGAAGGCAGTTCACCAAACACACCCTGTCCTGATCCCAGGGAGCACACGGGCTGGCTTTGCAGTCTAGTGGGCAGTGCCTTCCTGCAGGCTCTGCTGACAGGGGGAGAGCGTGTCCCACCACTGCCCACAAACTTTCCTGTCCATGGGAGTGGACCCAGGCATCATATGCCTCTGTGTCCACAAACACACATCACAAAATGAAACACACAAGGGGTCCTAAGCATTTGTTGGCTGGCTTTTTTCATTGTTGGTTTTATTTCTAGTAGTTTGCTTTTTTAGGTTTTATTTGTTGGGGTTTTTGAATCTATATAGTGCCAAAAAGTCTTCACAATGGCCATGATTTTGGCATCTCTTCTTCCAGAAGTCATGAAGACTAGAAACTTGGTTTTTTTGCATACTGCTGCTACTCAGAAAAAAGAAATCTGACATTAACATCTGATGACTGATCTTGAAGGATGAGAGAAATCACATAAATATTCATTGTAAAAGTGTAATAGCTGGGTTCACTGTGTTGGATGATCACACTCTTGTATCATGAGATACATGTGGAGACATTCCAAATCTTCTATATGGAGACATTAAGATACATATAAAGACAGTAAAAGGTCAAGTAATCTCTTAGTACAGCAGGCAGACTCTCACGCTGTGAAAGCGGAGTTTCAGGACCTGCTTCCATAATCCTGGCTCATGTAAGCTGGGAGAAAGAGTCATTTGACCAGATTTTGCCATGGCAAGACCAAGAGTCTGCTCAAGTGCATGAATGTCTTCTGGGGAGGGTTGTCACGTCTCGAAACTGGATTGGAAAAGATAGAATATGACTTCCTCAGTAGATGGACACCCTGGAGGTGGTTCAGCTTGTCACACCAGATAAGATATGTCCTTTGCCTTTGTATTAAAGTTCATCTATATTTATTCGACTCAGATAAAATTAGACAAGGAAAGTTTTAAAAAACACACCAAACTCAAACAACTCAGCCTAAATGAAAAGCTCTGTCATGTGCCACAGTGGATAACAATATTTGATATCCAGGTCAAAATCCTTATTTTGAAATTTAAAAAGAAAAATCATGAATATAAATGCAGTGGTAAAGGCAGTAAGTTTATTTTCCGTTAGTCTTTAATATTGTAGCACTGCTCCAGTCCTGTGATAGTCTCTAAATAGTTGATGAAGATGGTAATTCCCTGTTTATTGAAAAGCAAAAGTGAGCCTTGTGTGTTAACTACTTTTCCCTTCTCATTTTACACTTGTACCAACAATATTTAGGAGCTGAGGACTCCAGTAAGAGTTTTGAATAGTACAGTCTTGCTTCTTTTTTCTGCCATAAAATGGCAAATAGCTTTCTCTAAACATCCTGTAGATTTAACAAATCTTTTTCTTAACACTTGTGACCTGCCTTAAATCAATGTATGCTGATTTCTACGTTCCTTTAGCAGGCTTTTGTCTTTCCCAAGGTTCTTTTTCACTGTGGACTGGAGCTCATTCTGGTGCCTGACATTTCTATGAGCAGAGGTCTATTGCACCAGTTGCCTCTTCTCTCCAACATTAGTGGCACTGCCTGGAGCCAGGCTGTTCTTTGGCCCCTGTCCCCATGTCTGGTTTTCCTCACACATTTCATTTGTGCCAATAGGTGTCACAGTGAACAGTTAATGCTTAAGTACTAAAACATGTTAGTGCTCATCTAGATTTTACACCACGTGTGCAGCTGCACGCAGTTATAAATGAAAAATGCCCAGCACATGATAATTAATGATATATACCGTAACAGTTTTTATATTCTTTGAAGAGCAGCTGAGTGAGAGTAAAGCCTTTTGGCTTTCGAGGTGAACAAAGTCATTTTCCTCAATAATGTGCTACTTGTGCCACCCCTTCTGATCGCTGTATTTGGACACCTCTATAAATAATAATGATTAGATGATGCCCATCAGCCCAGACCATTCTGTGCTTCTGTGATGAAGAACAATTTGTTGTGTAATCTTCAGTGTCCTTTTTAAACAGAGCTGAGGGCTATTGGGAGGTAGATTGTTTACTGAACTTTTTCTCCTCAACACTGTGTAATTATTTTTCCATTGGCACTTTTAGTCACAAACTGCTGTTTTGTGGTGCTCTGTCACCAGAAGGATCAGCCCTCCTCCAGAAAGCCTGATGTGAATGAAAGTGATTACTATTTCCTAGAATACATTGCAGATAAAAGAAAACGTAATTGCTTCAGACTGGAAAGTTAACCATAACAAATGTTGTCATCTTTTATCAATGATAACAACAGGTGAAATAAAGAAGGATAGAAAGAATTTTCTTGAGATTATGCAGGATGTGTTGTAATTGTCTGTGACAGGCTGAACCCGAGGCTGGTCCTGACCCTTTTTTAATCTATTTATTCATAGGAGACTAGAAAATAAAAGCCATGACTTTCCCAAAGTGGTACCACATGCTTTGGGACAGTCTGGTTTTGTTTGCCTTGTCTCATGAATAAATTTTCATCATGAAATAGGTCTATCAGGTTCAGACATAAACATTTATTGGCTGATGATCTAGTCTACTACTATACAAAATTCAACTCCTATTAGTCTGCAGATGAAATATATTTATATGGTAAAATAATTATGGTCACGGAGAGATACTGCATAAAAAGGGCTATTTTTTATGATTTTCTAAGGGTAGCTGGGTGATGTGGAAGAGATGATTTATGAGCTTGATGCAATAAGCAGTGGTTTGAAGGCTTAAGAGACTAAATAATGCATACAGGATGCAAAATATTTATTTGAGGGGAGAAGGAGAAGAAATTACTTTGAGTTTTTGTATAACTTCCAGTAACACACTAATCTTGCATCATAGATTACTCCCTTTTACTAACTTGTCAAATGTATAAATTAAAGAAACAGCTGGAGAAATTCCACAGCAATATTACAGTGCTCTCTTCCATTCTTTCTTACTAAAAAGCATCTGTGTAAGTTTTTATTGATTCTTAATGGGATAGCTGAAGTTTTATGCAGCTGTCTTGTTTAGCCTCTATTAGGCAAATACCAGATATTCTAGATACCAACCACCTCTTGTGGACTAAATCAGTGTTGTATTTTAATTTCTAAAATCACTTCCTGTATCCTTAATGACTTTATTTCTTAGATGAACTTCTTTTGCCCAGTCAACAACTTTCTGAAATGGAAAATATTTAAGATGTTATTTTGCTTACATCATCTTTTGCCATCAATGTTATTCTTAGTTAGAGATCGTGGAAACCACGTTTGTCATCATGTATGGTGTCCTTTTGATGGACTTTTGCATTGCTTTTCAATTTCTGCATATTTCTGATTACTGCAAGCAAAAGTCATATGGTTTGGTGGTCTTTTCATTTCCCAGTCACTTTCACAGAATGACAGAAGGGTTTGTGTGGGAAGAGACCTTTAAATATCATCTCGTTCCAACTCCCCTGCCATGGTCAGGCACAAGAAATGCCCTGACCAGGTATCTGTGGGCAGATGAGCGCAGCCAGTGCATAACTTTTGTTACCACCATAATGCTCGTGGCCTTAAGGGACACAGTTTATTAAACTCATTCACCAAAAGACCTGTAAGCTTTATCCCAGGCAGTAGTTTAGGTGTTGAAGGGGGAATGTAAATTTAAGAAAATTTAATGTTACTCTATAGCTGTTATTTAAAATAAATAATTATTTTTACACTAGTTTAAGTTTTCTTCTTAAGAAATTTAGAATGAGAACTAGTATGTATAATAGTAGTAGTGTGAATAAAAAATATATGGATCTGTAAATATCTTAAACATACATTTTGACTTTTCCTCCATATCTTTTTGGGACTCATGAGGTGCTGTACTATGCACCAGATTTTAAACAGACCTTTTGTGTTAAATGAGATAATACAGAGTGGAGGACATACATAGCATTTTCGGTAACCTACTCAGGAATTTCTGGTATTTATGTTCAGTCATAATCTTCACATTTTTAAGTGAAAAGCTCAAAATTTCACAGGAAGTCTTACCAGAGCTCAGTGCTAAACAGAACTCTCAATGTCCTGTGGAGTAGGTAGAAAAGCTTTCTTTTAGTTTTCTTGTCCAATGTTATTGAAATCAGAGGGACTAGAATTTATAGCTTTCACATTTAGGGGCCAAGCTCTGCTGTACCTTCCCCTTTTGATCAGGTGCATAATGTCCAAGATGATATACAGCTTTCCCTCCTATCAAATTAGCTTTACATAACTGTGAGGGGCTACCAGAGTGGCTTATCCCACTGAAACGTTATTCTAGCTACAGAACACTCAGATCTCTTTCTCTAATGCACGAAAAATATGTCCAATTTACTGGTCAGCTGGGGCATTTCGTAGCAGATTGCTTTGGGGGTTCTTTTCCCCTTCAAATTCAGGCAGTGCTACAACTTAGGAAAATGGTTAATCAATTTCATCTGATTAGAGCTTGCTGTTTGCTTTACTATGTTTATTTTTGATAGAATAGCTTCATGCATAGGATATAATTTGAAGAGTGCTATGAATGCTTTTTCAGTCAGGTATAGACAGTAAAAGTGCACAGAGTAGTATAAACCAGGCAAACTTTCATTTTCAGATTTCTACCTCTGATAAATTTCAACAGCATGTAAATGATTCGTAGATTCTGTGTTAAAATTCAAGCAAATGGAGTTGTGTGTGAAGCTTTTGGGGAAGACAAACTTGATACATCCAGAGGAACTTAAAAATCCCTGCGCTTGACTGCAGGAATTTGTGCTCTGGCTCTGATGCACTTGCTGTTGTCTCACTTCTTGAACTTTCCTCCTCTGACTGAAACAGATTTATCCAGTCAAGGAATAAGATATTATTGTTAATATTTAATCCTACTAGATATCCAGTACATTATTTGAAACAGAGATGACAACTGGCCAAGTGTAAGCACCAAGCACAAGTGTGTTGCTGTTCCCTGGGTGCCTTTGTGGGACAGCTGTTTCTGTTTCACAGGTGGGGAACTACAAGGAAAAATCAGCATTTTCCAAAGTTAGAATGTGTCAGCTCCCCAGTATTTGATGAGAGAAGATTCCTGAAAATGAATGAATAGTAGACTGAGGGAACAAAGTGCTAAGCAGTTTTTGCTTGGAAGCTGAGGTACCTCAGGCTCTTCAGGACCCCGTGCTTTTACCATTGGTGCTCAGTGAAGCAGGAAAGAATGAATATATTGATAATCCAGTTTGCTGCCTCCCTTCCTGGTTAGTCAAAGCTGATGCTTTCTACAGGTGCATGATACCTTTTAACAGTGTGAGATAGGGAAATAATATGAAACATTAAATTTGAAATTCATAATGTCACAGTAAGACACAGCCTGCAACACCAGGCTCTAATTTAGATGCTAAACTGAGGAAATAATTTTGAGAATCTTAGCTTGCTTAGCAGCAGTAAAACAGCGAGGGAAATATTGGGGAAACACTTCCCTAGAAACAATGCTCAATGCTAATGAAAACTGCACACTGTATTTAAGAAAGTTTGCCCAAATATGACAAGACTGCATTTTCAAATCCCTTTTTCTTGATGAACTGTTCAGGAAGGACCATATACCCACAGAAACTTTGTCAGTGTTTTTCTACTGATACACATGTAGAAAGTATTTCTACTTATCTGTTGGCTAAGCTCACATTCTCCACTCTAAGCTGTGAAAATACCAGAACAAAAACTACTCAAAATAAATACACATCACAACCCAAAGCTGGGTAACCATCTTTTCTGTTAGAGTAACATCTAAAATGAAAAAATGAAGTAGAATGTCTGCAGTTGGCACATAAAAGATACTACTGTAACTGGATTGCTACTGCCAGGAAAGAAAAGTGGTTTGGATTTGCACCGAAGTGCTTTTCCTCTTCTTAAATGGAAAAGAATATATTCTTCTAGGATTCTAGGAGGCATTTCTGTCCTTCACACGATATCCTGTGGTACTTCTTTGTGCATCAATGGTTGTTGCTGCTTGCTTGGTGGTGAAATGGCTCCTAACTTCACTTCCTTTGCCATTACAATGGTTTCTGCCTTTTCGTATTTTTAAATGTAAATGAGAAAATAAATTTTAACGTGAAGAAGGATGTGTATAACTCAGACTTCAGGCTTAGCACATTGAGCAGGACTGAGTGCTTCATTTATAAGGAATAGAACTCCCTGAAGTTCAACCTTCCCTCTTCCTTCCTGCTAAGGGTGCTACACAATATTTTGCTCTTTAGGTGTTACTCAAGATGAGGTTTATAAAATGGCTTAAGTGTTGTTAAGAAATGAAAATATATAATGAAAACTAAAATGAAACTAAACTCAAATTAAGAAGTGGAAAAGGAGTGTAATATGGAAATAACTTCCAAAAAGCAAGAACAATTTTTTCTTAAAAGCAGAATCTCTGCTATTCAGCTGTTCTAATGGTGAGCTTTTAAATATATTACGGAACTGAACTGCATAATGCCTGTACTTTTAAACCTTTTGCAGTAAACTCACACTGGTGCTTCAAGATCCTCAAGAAGAGCTCCAGACTGATGACAGTATGTTAAGTCTTATCTCAGTAAAAGCCAGAAATTATCCAGCCTGAATAGAATGGTAAAATGAGGCGTAGAGTGCAGGCGAAGCAGAGAACCTTGTCTCAGTTTTCCATGCACGTCCTGAGCTCACAGTGCTGAACTCACCTTCAGGGCCCTGCTGTTTCTGCCATGCCTGATAATGGGCTGCTTTCTTCTGGCCCAATGAAAGAATTGGGGCTGGTGGTGTTGGGTAATGGGTTCACAGTGCAGTAGGATCAGTAATTCTGTGTACTATAAAAGTTGATGCAGTTGTGAGATTTGAATTTAGTGACAGATTGGTGATCTCACAGTTCTCATTGTAACTTCACTGCAAGGTACTTCAGTGATATTTCTGTATCTTTATTTACTGAGTTCTTGCTTCTAGTGTGGCAATAACCTGCCTCGCACATCTCCCCTGACCCCTGCTCTAGTCCTCTGACCACTTGATGACCACTTGCACCCTTGTGTAAGCCACAAAGCAGACAATACACAGAAATCCTTGCTGCACATTGATCTGCTGTATGGCAGCAGGATTACAGCAGTTGATTTGTTTCAGCTTATCAGAGAAGAAATCCTATACATCACTGACTGGGGATAAAAAAAGCATAAAGAAGAAGTAATTGTGCAGGCTAAAAAAGTGTGCAGAGCAAACTCTTACTTTGCAAAAGTACGGTAACACATAGACCTGTAGTGAGCTGGTTAGCTGTGAAAGAACCTGGGGAGAACTGGCCTTACGTATTTGTGACTTGAGAAAGCACCCGCTCTCCCAGAGAATATAAATCTGAATATAAGTGAGGTCCTCCGGAGAACTTAACGGTTGGAATTTCTGCAAGAGTTTAATTATGTTTAATCCAATTTCTCTTCAAGGGTGGGTCTCTTCTAAATGTTGGGCCATAACAGATGATTCTATGTACAATCTCTTGCAGATCTAAAGAATAAAAAAACTTAAATAAAACCCTTAACAAACTGATAGATGTCCAGTCCTAAATGAACGCATAATGCAATATTTTACACTAAAGAAGTAAAAAATCACCTTAATGTTTTCCAAACTTGTTCTCAGCCCTCATGTTAAACTTTCAGATGAGCACTGTGCATAGTTTTGCCAGATGGCAACAGTTGGTTGTAATTTAATAGTGACATGTAAAAACTTTCTAGTAAATTTTCTACTACTTGTAATACAGTTCTCGTTCAGATAGAGCCAGATTCCTCAAACTCAGCTCTCACAAATAACTTTCCTTCCCTCAGTAAGGAGAAAGAAAAGTAAGATATTTCTTCCTCTACTGTACTGTACTCTTTAGTTATCAAAGCAATGCTGTAATACAAATTCACAGTGATTTTAGACCCTGCACCTCCTAATGTCCCTGTATTTAATTTGTGTGTTTCTCTTACTCCCTCTGAAACCAGGGATAAAAGGCAAATCCTCAGCGTCCGTGGGATTCAGCAATATTGTGACCTTATTCATGGCTAGAGCTGGTCATGTATTTCTTTTACAATCCTGTAGTGGCCTTATTGTTGGGTTCTGAAAAACAGTGGCTTTATGGACAAATTTTCCATGTTAGATGTGTAAGAATTATACTGGGGACCTGGTGGATACTAAAAAAGTAATTTCCTAATAGTCGCTAGTTCAATGAGGATTTAAATCTATTTTAAAAATTTGAATGCCTTAATCTCCTTAATTCTTTAGGAAATTTGGTCTTGTTACTCTCCCTTTTTGGATAATTTTTGGCACAGCTGAATGTATCTGGAAAAAGAGAATCTGTGAGCAGGAAATGCACAATTTATATATAAAACACTTGCCTTTGGATGTGCTAGCCAATAAACAGCTGGGATTTAATGATCTCCTAAGCTGAGCATTAGTATGCTCCCTGCTTTGGATAAGATGCCCAAAGAGCTTTTGCTGGCAGGCATCACTCAGGAGAGGAAGAGTTGGCTCTCTGCTTTCTGAAATAGATTTGTGATGTTGTTGCCTTGCCACCTTCTACCGTTGTCTCTTAATTTGTTAGTGTTTTATACCTTACCCATGCTGGTGTGGGTGTTTCCCTGCTGAGCCCCAGAGCAGATACCAATGTCCATTCCAACCATTCTGCCTGTGAAGTGGGTTTTACCTTTGTCTGTTGTGGCTCGCCCCTCAGGCTCCCCCACAGCTTTCTGACAGCACAAGGGTTTCTGGGGATGGCTCAGACAAAATCTCAGACTAGGGGTTGGGATCCTTGGAAGATGGACAATACTGGAGCATGTGGAGCTTCCTGATGCACGACTTCTTTCCTGTCAGTAGTTAGATCTCTTATCTGAAGTGTACTAAATCAAGATGTTGGAAAACCTGCAAGTTTTTGTGTTTCTCAGACTGTTTAGAAATGAGATTAAGGGTATGGAAATGGATAGAAAACTGTTCTTTTCACTTTCACAGATATGATCATGTGCAATATTTGGTATTCAGAAACTGCAGAGAAGCTGGTATCCTGTGGGATGCTTATCATGTTTTACCTGACTTTTTTAAACTTATCTGAACTTTCTGGAAACAGCCTTGGCTTGTAATACAGTTTCTTGTCCTTTATACTTGAATAAAATTCATTAACTCTTTAAAGGTGTTTCCCGAATTGAAGGGATTCTTGGACTGATGTTAATTATTGCCTGTACGTTTTAAAAGTTCAAGAGAGCTCTAAGTCAGAGTTGTTAAAACCCATAATTGGCACATAATTGGGCATCAAATGTGTGATGTTCTATTACAGGTGCTTGCTGGTTAGTTCTAGTAACAAATCAAATTCTGGTGCGGTGTGGTTGAAAGTTAATGATTCAGAACTGACTGGATGATGCCTTCAGATCACCTCAGTTCAGGAAGGGTCCTCAGGCCAGGAGACTCTGTGAATATATGATCAGAGTTGCCAGCCCCAGGTTTGAGGATGGGGTAGAGTTTATCTGTTTGAGACTTGAAGGAAAAGTTACTGAGATCCCAAAGTTGCATGGAATCCATATTTTCACTCTGGTTGGGTGACTCTGGCTTTTAACTAGAGCAGTTTAGCCTTTTTGTCTTGTGCTGAACCTGACCTTTTGTCTTTGCTATATTCTGCCAGCTTTAAAATCTTTGTAATGCCTCTATATTAATTTTATACATTAAAGTTATGCAGTGCTTTTATATGCGTATTATCAATTTCATAGACATCTTTTTAATCCCAAATTTCCCACATTGATTAAATAGTAGTTGTTCCAAATATTTGCAGTACTACTTATTTATAACTGCAGATATGTGGCGGGAGCTGTAATGTGAATTTCTGGGAGATTAGTGCTGGCTGTTCTGAGGTAACTTAGTTAAACTGTTTCTTTGAGGAACTGTTGGTTCTGGTCAGTACTTTGTAGTTATTATAGCTGTAAAAGAGTCTTGTATTTAGAAAAACAGTTCAATTAACTAACGGAAGAAAAAAGAACCGTACTGCTGTATGTTGGTTCACTTCAGCATGTTTAAAAGCAGTCTCCCCTGGAGATGTCATTGCTGGGTCTTGGAAAATAGCTGTGAGGAGACTGGAAAAAAAAGCAGAGAAAGGAGGAAGCAGTTAAAGCAAGGATGTACCACAGAACAAAGAACAAGAGAGAAAGTAACACAGAATTTTTTTTCCCTTAAAAGCATTGAGTGGGAAATTGGTCAGTATTACACTACAATTGGATGTGCTGATGTGTGTGTGTGCTGTTACCTTTAATGTTTTCAGTTGAGAAGATGCAGCTAATGTAGGTTTCCCTTCTTGCTTTGATTTTGAGATAATTATCATGGTGTTAAGGTCCAAAGACCCAATGCTGAGTCAGGAAGCCCATAACTTTGAAACACATCCATCATTGCTAACAGTTCATTGTTCTATATCCCGTCATCGTTACAATGAGCTTGTGAGCATTTGCTCTTGCCTTTTCTGCCTTTTGATGATAGCCTTCTTTTGAGTCCAGTCACTCAAAGTGTGGAGTGATATTGTCTACTTCAAATTATTCTGGAGTCTTTTCTCTATATCAAAGTACAATAAATCCTGCCAAAAAGTTTTTGATAATGACGTGTAACAAGTTCAGTGCAAGGAAGAGCAACTCGGGCAGCACCGAAGAATGTTTTCAGATGCACTTGAAAGCTTGAAGAAAATCCCCCAAGCCATTTTATTTTCTCTTGGGAACTGAACAGGTTGCTGGATGTCTAAGTCAGTAGCCCCCGTAAGGTAGAATTTACCAATACTGTGATATCTACCGACTCCTATTTCTATTTTGCATAACTAATAAACTAAGCTATAGAGAACCTGTGATTGGAGCGTATAAGGGCCCATGTTTCCTCAGATAAATAAGGTCATAGCCATGGAGAATGTTCTGTACAAGAATAAACATTTTTAAATGAAACTTTGAGACGTCAGTACGGAGTCTAAAGAAGGGGCCGCACGGCAGCAGCTTTTCTCTGTTGGTGATTAATTTTGCTGCAGGCATTCTGTATCAGCCAGAGTTTTCCCAGCATGTACTGAAAGAAATGGAGGTCTACACTGCAGTTCGTGAAGTCACAAACAGTCCCTAAAATGTCAGGCGGTGATGTGTAGAATGGTCTTTATTTCATATGAAAACAATCTGTTTTTTCTTCAAAACGTTGGAGAAAAGGTTTTGAATCTTGTGCTGGCCAGTAATAAAGCTGTCTTTGCTTGTTTTTTTGAGGAGGGATATATGAGTAGCTGAAAAGCATTCTAGTGTTATGTGATTAATAATTGGGTAAAGTTAATGAGTAGCATCTGTTCTGCTAGAACAACAGCTTAATAAAGCTGTCCACGCTTGAAGATGAAGGATGTTTGCAGATGAGTGGCAGCAGTAGTTGTTGAGGGCTGAACCAGCTATTAGTTTCTTAAAAGGGGATTCTGCTTCAGGGAAACCAGCAACGTTCACTGATCAACCCATTAGTTTGACACTTTGGATTCCGTCTAAGCTCACACAAAATGAATGAGCAGAACTTGCTAGTCATTTTAAGCTGAGTGGATCAGCTTGAATATTTGACAGGTCTGATCAGTTCAAATTTTACATGAGGTTGCCCCACCAGTTAATTACGTGAAACAGTTCTCCATTCTGTTACAGCAATGTCATGAGCAGAGTTTCTGTAAAAGCTCTCGAGCTGCAGTCTCAGGTCTGTCTCAGGCAGTGCTGACTCAGAGCACAGCGATTCTGAGAGCAGGGCTGAGCCCGCTGCCGGAGGGGCCGAGGGTGAGCAAAGCAGACGCATCCTGCCACTGAGTGGTGATGGAGATGTGCTGCAGCCGTGCTGCAGCCTCATTACTGTAATTAGTGCCTAAACTGTAACCAGGGTGCCTGATGGCTTCTCCAGGTAGAAGAGATGGGTATGGCTGTCCCTAATCACCACTTCTCCCTTTGCAATAGCTGCTTTTGGCAGACAGTGCCTAAAGTATTCTGGTTCCTTCCATTCTGCATTTCTTGTTCTCTCCTATCCGTATCCAGATGCACTGATTGGATTCTCTTCACACACCTTTGAACCTGCAGAAGGAGGAGCAGCCCTGGCAGGGGTACTTTCCTTTCACACCACACAGTGGCCATGTTCTTCTTTGCATAAGGTGTTGGCTCTTGCTTACCCAGCTTTGAAGCCAGTTGCTTCTCTTTATTCTTTTCCTGTCTCTTTCAGAAGAAGACCAGAGTAACTTTTCCCAAAATACCTGTAAGCAATAAACGAGTAGCACTTCTGAGGCTATGCAGATGTGAACTGAGTGCATCTGGTAAGTGGCTGTTGCAGACAAAGCACCCACCCACGGAAGAAGGCCATTTCTGTAAAGCACTGTGCTGGTAGGGAAGCCTTTTTTCCAAAAAGGAGATGGCTCTGGAACTGTGTCCTGTTACTCCAGTATCAACTATTGCAAGTATTTCGTGTAACTATTTTTTAATGCTCCAGTGATGTAAGATTCATCTTTGATTTGAGTATGACAACAGTGCTCTTTTTTTATATACTGTTCCTCCAGCAACAGCAGAAACTCAGAATCCCTCAGACCTTTATTTTGGAGTACAGTTACCAAACCTGTTTATTCACAAGAGTCTGCCTTCATGCATATTATGCATACTGTGTTTCCCTTAGCATGTAAACAATGAGAAACCATTTCACTCTTTCTCTAACCTACCATGAAAAACCTCTCCAAGAAATGATAAATTCTACCGCAACCTATGTTTTGCAAGCTACAATCAATTTCTGGCCTTGTTTCATTATGTAGATCATTTTTGTAAACCCTCAATAGTTCCAGGCTAAAAAGCAGGAAAGCCTTAGCAACTATTCCTGATGGTTTTTGTGGCTCAAAACATTTGAGTGATGTAAAGGTATTCCTTGTGCTGTGAGTACTGTTGGGTGGTATTGTAACCATGGAAGCTTTATGTTAATCATAGATTAGTTTTTACTATGTATGAGTTCATTCTAACAAAATCTTCATTTCAGGCAACTTGTTAAAACCCTGCATTTTAGTTCAATGATCCATTCTAATTTCTAGCTTGATTTTTATAGCTTCTTTCTGTAATTATATTCACAAATATGCCAAAATATGCACATTAATCTTAATCATTTCTGTTAATGAGTTACAAATTTTATTTCATATCATGGTTAGGTACATCTCACAGTGGTGCTCTGCCTGTTCGCTGGTGGTTCCTGGAGCCTCTCAGAGCTTTTAATAGATGATGCTCTCTTAACTTCATTACCAAAACAAATGCAGTGCTTGTTTTGCACAAAATTTAAATGAACGGTTCTGTTCAAGCTGAAATTAAAAAAAAAAGGGGGGGAGGGAAGAGTACAAGAAATACTAATGCTGAAACAAAACATGTAACAAACAGCAGATGAAAGGAAGACTTATTTTCCATTATCAGCACTAAAGACAAAGGAGTGAGGAGGCAAGCTTGAACAACTCTCAGCCTGATTGTGAGATGCTGGGGGATGAGGGAATGCCGTCTGCCTTTGTGAAACAAAAAAAGAAATTTACTAAAATCCAGCTGAATTTTGTAGAAATTGCTGGTCCTAAGACACAATCACGTGCAATATTAATCTGCAAGAACTAGAGAGAATATCCCGTGAAGCCTGAGCAATGATACACATGAATAGGAAAACTATGGGGATTTTAAAGGATGGTGCTTATAAATTTGTTACAGATTAGGTTTAGCTGTGGTAGATAACAAAAATCTAAATAACACTTTGCATATGCATTATCTACCTGAAAATGGACACCTTCAGAGTGGAGTTGAAACTAAATTTATGAATAGAAAATGGCAGGATTTTATTATGCATTTCCTGGAAGGATGCTAATGCAGTCCAGGTATTGAACAGAGTTGGGAAATCAACTGGTTTAGACTTAACCTTTCACCTTGAATACAAAGCATTGTAGGACTTCTGTATTTTGTTTTATCTATTCAGAGATGCAGAAAGACCAGAAATCTGCAGCCGTTTTCATTTGAACTATGTAGAAAGTAGTTTCCTGCAAATTTTTGGTGTAACTCGAGGCATTTGAATATAATTGGAATTTTTAGACTTGAGCAAAAGCAAGAAATACTTGTGCTGATCAGTAAAATGCTTTTATCTTACATCCCATACTTCATGCATGATTCAGTCTATCATATCTTCCGTTTAAATTTTTATCACACATTATAATGTATGCTTATAAAACAGTATTTTCACTGAGCTTTCTTAATAAAAGCTTATAAGGAAGAAAGAAAAATACATTGATAATACAGCCACCCAAGCTGCAGTTGGTGAAGCAAACAGGAAAGATTTTCCCCACAGCTTAAGATAAAAGCTTTCAAGAACACAGAGAAAATACTCCCAGCCTCCAGACTCTGAAAAAGAGCGCTCCCTGGAGACAAAGACTTTCAGGCCTTTGTTCCAAGTCCAAGGTGTTTTGGACTCCTGGTGTTTTGGAATTCATTTGGGTCACATTTTCCTTTTGTTTAAAGAAACAAGTTATGCAGGAAAACTGTGTTTACTGTCTGTAGTCAAGACATTTGCTTATCAAAGACATGTGAAATACTGCTGCTTTCTACAAGGTTTTCTATTTTAACCATTCCTGGTTTTATTGGCATTAGTCTGCAAGTCGGGCAGCTGGCTCTGGTAGTTAATGCCTTTCTTTACCTTGAGGGAGTAAGCCCTAGTACCAAAATGTTGCCATAAACATAGGCTGTGGCTGACTTTTACTTTGATGAGAAGTTGCCTTGTTTAATGAGATAAGTAGTGGGGGTTTTTTGAGCAAAGCCTTACTTCCAAGATTCTATGAAAACCCCATCAAACCTGAAGGGGCAAAGCAGCAGAACAACAGCAGCTGTTCTCAGGAAGTCGTCTGTGTTAGGAACTATTATTGGAAATTGGAGGTCAAGAACAACAACTGTGTTCACTTGCTGTCATGGGTTTGCCCTCCCTCCAGTGTAAGTCAAGGAGCTTGTCACGCCTATTGCACTGCAGAAAGGAAATAAGTTTGCCAGAATATTACGTCTAATGACATTGTTTGCAGTTAGAATTTTAAGAGTTTGTTGTGGTAACTACAAGCAAATGTAATCTTTTACAAAAAAATATGATAGCAGATGTTTTTTGGTAACCTCAAAAGGCATGAGAAACTCATTTTTGCCTTTTGGCTGAGCACTGCAGGAGAGAGAAGCGGGGATTGCAGAGACCAACCTGTAGGAGATGAGCACAGCACAGCAGCAGCCTTGGCCAAGAGAGGTGGAGGTGGGAGAGAAGACTGGACAAGAAAGGGGGTTTCATTAAGGGAAGCTGAAACAGAAGTTTCAGGCAGGACAGTGAAAATCTTGCTGATGAAGGGTAGAGAGGAACCCCCATGTAAAGGTTTGGTAGTAAATGCAGGGGCTCCACTTGTGGTGTAGTTGGAGTTGTTTACGAGGAGCTGTCAGGGTTGCACATTGTGTTGGTAATTGGGGTGTAGGATGCATAAATAAATTACTTAGGAACTGACTTGAAAAAAAACCAAACACAAAACCCCCTCTTCAGATAAACTTGCAGCGTGCTAAAGAACAATGTTGTTTGTGTCAGAGATCTGAAGGGTGACAGGTCTTTGGACAAACATCAAGAGAGGAGCTTGTCTGTGGAAAAAGATGTGGAGAACAGGTCCTGTGACACAAGGAGTTAATTGCATTAGCTGCAGTTCTGTAGCCAGTGCAGAGCAGTGCCTTCATGTGAGACCGAAATGCTTCAGTGTGAAAACCTGCTCTGGGGGGTTGGCTTGGCCTGGGCACATTGCCCTGGTTTATTCCAGAATTCAGGGCTTGGTTACCCTTAGAGTGATAATTGTCAGCAAAAAGGTTTAGGTCTTTACTTTTGTTTTGCAGAATAGTGAAATAAATCCCAATACTGTTCTTGTTAGCTATGAAAACCCTTGTGATTTATTTGGTAATGCAAGGAGAATCTTTCAGTGCTATTTTTGAGAAGTTATGTTTCCAGTTTGAATTGCATTAAGCATGTTTCCTCTCCAAATGTGACCAGGGACTTTGACTTCTGCTGCAATATTTTATTTATAATTTTTTCAATGACACCTTTCTATAGTTTTATGAAAATAAACAGAAGTGCTTTTACCTTTTAAGAAATTTACCTGTTTAAACACTTAAAACATTCTTCTGTCTTTATTTATTTTATATTTATTTTGAATATTTTATTTTTGAGTGTTGCTCCAGTCTTTAATGTTTCATAGGAATCAGAGCACCTTTTCATATTACTTGGAATTGACTTCACTCTAACCTTGGCTGTAACCTTAGTGACTCTTTTCTTTGGGAGGATGTTTTGCAGCTTCCAGGGATCTATTTAGTAGCAATGGATCTAATACCAGTTTGTAGTTTTTTCTATGTAAAACGACAAGGTGATAAATTCTTTCAGGCAATTTTCTAGAGATAGCTGAGCTGGACAAAGCGCCTCTTTCCATGAAGCCTAACAGGAACTGCAGGGCCTCACCATAACCAAAGTAACACCCAGGCCTCTTCAGAATGTGTTTGTAGTACTGGGGATGCAGCAAAAGCTGCAGAAGCCTTTGTTATTTTAAATTTCATGTGAGAACCTGAATAATAGGAGTTGGCCACAGAATAAACCAGTGGTTTTAGTTCACATTTAATGCTGGGCTCGTACGGTCATACAGGTTTTGGTTAACTCGGAGTCTATGAACAGTTGTGAGCACACACTCATTTTCAGCCTTTGCTCAAGATTGGAGTTGAGGTATTTAAACCCTGATTTCTAAGAAGATTTAGGAATATGTCTGATTACAAATTTGAGATTAGTGGCTCCATACCCACATTGTAAAGGAGATTATGTGTGGGCTTAAGATCTGCCTTTAATCTTGACATTTAACTTGAGTACAGGGATTAAAATACAGAATGTGGGTACATAAGATTCATATGGGTGCCCACAGGTACTGAAAAAAGCACTACCAAATGAGTTGGGTAAACAGTATAAAAGCCTCTAATACTTTAAAATGTTATCTGCAGGAAAGAAATTTTCTTGAGTTTTAGGAAACCACCTGAATTTAACAGTGGACATAAAAATGACAAAAATCTTCTAATGCCTAGATTGTGATTTTTTCCTTGTGTCAGTTCACCTTTTTTAAAAATATGCAGCACTAAATCCTGGCTTCAAAATTATATTTTCAAAATTAATTGCTGTAATTTGCTTATAAAGATGAGTATTCATTTGATCTGTGCTTCAATTCGCCTCTCATTATTAATTTTACAGGCAATAAAAAAGCTCTTTGGTTCAGGCATTCTATAGATTCCCGTACAGGAAATCTGAATGTAAACTTCTGCACTTAAAAATATAATGAGAAGCATGAATATTTATGCTTTAGTAGTTCCCCGAGGTGCAGGGAAACCTCAGCTTCTATAAACCAGCCTTGACAGACCTTTAGAATTGGGCCCATTTAGGTTTGCAAACAAGCCTGAGTGACCTGGAAGCTCCTGCTAGAAAACAGAATGAATGATCCGGACAGACGTTTGGTTTATAGAGGGTTTGGGTCAAGTTAATGATGGGAATCATCCTGAACATTTCAATGCAATTTCCCCCCTTGGTTTTACTTAACTTTTAGAAACCTGCTCACAACTCAAAGAGGTGTAACTTGCTGGTACAGGATTGGCATAAGGTAACAGCAAAAACCCCGAAGGCTTTTTTGTGAAGGCCATGCTATATTTCTTTGCTGGGTTACTTGACTAATCATCAGAAAAGATACATAATGTGTAATATTTGTAACACACAGCAGGGACAAAGATTTTGATTCCTTCTTTCAGTTCTATTTACTCATTGTCCTCTCTTGAAAAGAATGTAATCATGCATATTTGAAAAAATAATCATCAACAGAGGATGAGAATAAATTCTGCTACCAACTGTCTCTGCACTAGAATTCAGTATCAAATGAAAGCAGCAGTTTGGCCACAAAGAGACAATATCTTCCACAGACATGCTTACAGACAGATTTGTGTTGTTTTTTGAATAGACATTGAGTGTTAGAAAGTTCAGTCCAAGCTTGGATATCTCAGCAATAACAGCCACCTTAACGCTGTATTGTAACCATGGTGGAAGCTGTGATGGCCTCCTGAATTCATATTCTGTCCCATTATTTGCACTAATACAATTTTCTAGTGCAGAAAACGGGGTGGAATGTTTTTCTGAATGTACATACTTAGCATAAAATGAAAGCAAAAGTGGATTTTGACTGTGAGATAGCTGGAGAGTTCCTGAAATCCCCACAAAGGCTTTCTTTGTGCCCTGTCAGCTGTGGCAGTTGCAGTTAATTACAAACCCTTTCCCCAGAGGTGCCCTGGCACAGCGCTCGCTGTGCTGGTGCAGCACCACTGCCCTGCACTGAGATGAGGGTATTGTCTCATGTGCTCCCAGGAAAAAACAGGCATGAAAGGAAATCATTGCTAACCAAAGACAGAAATTAAAAATTTTGCAAGGGAGTTAACATTCGACTTCCAGAATTCTAAGGGAATACTGTTGTAGGAAAGGTAGAAAGTAATTTCAAAATTTGTTATAATTTTAATGGGGTGTATGAAAAATTACTCAAGAGCAGCACTGAACATTGTGGGTGCAGAAATATGACCAGGCTTGCAGTGAATGGGAAATGTCATCTGAGAATTGTGGAGATGTGAAACAACCTCTTAAATATAAACAGTTCAAGGTGAATACATTAAAGGGACTTGCTCATCTTTTAAAGACAGCAGAGTGTTTTTATGTGGTTTCAGCTGCCACACTCTAGCCAGGGTTCTGCCTCACCAGATTGCATTATAATTGCTTGTGCTGGGAAGGAAGTTCATGTGGAGTTGTTGTGGTTCTCTTTGGTTCCTGATGCCCTGACAGATGGATTCCTGTCCAGGTTCATCATCCTGAAGTCTGTTCCCCAAGGAAGTGAATGATGGCCATGTCACAAACATCGTGCTGTGAAACTGCTATTAATGGGGATTTCTATTGATACCAGCTAGCATTGATTGTTTTCTCTTTCTCTTACTCTGCAGCTGCATGCTCTACACACTCTATCCAAGGACAAACTGTCCCCCAGTGGCTTTTTAAAGATATTTTTTGATAATGCCAGGGACATTCCACCCAAAAACCCCAAAGAAATTAGTCTGATTTCTTTTGACCAGTATGAATAATACTTCAAATTGTTTCATGAAATGGGCTTGGGAAAAAGCCAGTCCAAGGGAAAGAATGTATATATGGAAACAAAATCATAGTGGATTGGTAGAATTTTTTGATGAATGTTTTCTGAATAGATAAAAAGCACCCATGTTTTGCCAAAAATGCAGTTAGGAGGACTGTACCTGAAAGGCTCTTTGGAATCACACTGATGGAGTGCAGATCCAGCAAACAACTCTTATGTCCATTAATATCATGTTATATAAACAATGTTTGTGTGGACGTTTTTCCTCTGTCCTTCCAGAAGAGCAGTTTGAGGGAGCAAGTCTCCATGTATATTTATTAATAAAGACATATTTGAGAACAAAAAATAAATATGTACATCTCAGCTGGAATGAGCTGTTGGTACTTAAAAGGCGGAGCAGTTGCTGAGCTGGAACTTGTAACTGTATTCACTTGCAAGTAAATAATTTGGGGTGAAATGTTCTGTTGTGAAAGATGGCTGCTTCTTTACTTCCAGTGTTCTGGAATTTGTATAAGGAGTATACCTATTTGAAACCTGAACACCAGCATTTTCTTTAGTCTGCTATAATGACACAGCATTTTATTACCTCATGCTAATATTTAACTATTAATATTTAGAATTCATAAGTGTATTCCAGGTGCATCTGATCTGAAAGGAAAGAAGCAATATGTAATTGTCTCCACAGAACATTATCTCAAGGGAAAGTCAACAAAACAGTCTCAAAACCTTAACAAGTTCTTGTCTTGCATCGAGTTCATCCCCTGTAGTGCAATATAAACTAGAAAGGATGAAAGCATGGCTGGTTTTAGTAATGTAAAGGATGTGTCTTGTATACATCTCCTTATTTAACTCATTTCAGTGACGGTTATTTTAAAAAGTGGTGAATTTGGTGTCATAGTGGCTTAAGGACAAGTGAAGTAAAGTCAAATACAACCCAACAACTGCCATGAAAAAATAGCAAGATGGTTTAATACCTGAATAATTTATTATTGAATAAATAGGAAAAGTCTAATCCAAATGAATGAGAGGCAGAAAAAGACTTTTTACAAGAGTAACTGTTCAGACTTGAGGCAGGGACCACATCAGTTACTTGGACGGTAAAAAAGATGTTGCTATGTCAATTCAAATTTATATACTCTGGATTTTAAATCTGGCCACAGAACAAAAATCCTGATTTTCTCTTGAGAGATGAAAAGCTAGGGCTTGCTTTCATCTGCTGTAATATTTTTGCTTATTCAAATTGCTTCTTAATTTCATCTTTGCTGTTCCACGGTTGTGGTGGTGTTTGCATTACGCATTTTGGGTTCAAGGTTTTCTGAAAGGTGCTTCAAGATACCAAAAAAAATGGTCTAAGTTTTTAACTTCTTTAAATCTGTGACCTTTACTGGGAGAGTACAGTTGTGTCTGAATAATTTTGGTAGGAAGATGAATAAAGAAAGTGTTTTAGGTGCCCTGGGAAGAGCTGCAGACTCTTGGAGGGAGACAAGGGTATGATCTGAAGCAATTTGTGCCCAGCACCGTTCTATTTCAGTCCTGGTGAGTCTGCGGGTTGTCACTCCCGTCTGGGTGCTGCAGCCTCCTGTCACAGATGTGTCAGCCCACATTGCCTCGAACAGCTCTGGCACAGCAATACTGCAATAATGACTCCACCAGAAATAGTTGTAGGAAGCTGCTGGGAAACATTATTTATGATGTTGTAGGGAATTTGGATTGCTAGTGATTGTATTAAAAACATTTCTATTTCTCAAGTGATACTGGTTTTTGTAATTGGTATTGATAATGGGAAACATGGCATGACCTTTCCCTGTTGTAAGTGGGCTTCAACTCTTCCTTTAGCTTTGTTCTCCCATTCCATATTACAGTTTAACTGGAATAATAAGAAAACAGTCTGAAGCGCTGGGTCCTTAGTGCCTTTTCTCTTCATTACTGCGGATTGAGTGGCACTGTGAGACAGGAGGAGGCTCCGTGTTTGTTTGCTTGCTTTAAATTGGGTGTCCTTGAGCTGTGTCACAGTTGCAGTATTGTTGCATTTCACCTCCAGATAAAAGTTTGTGTTCTTGAAATTAACAAGTCTCCTACCGGTGGTGGGAATGTTTTCATAGGAAATGAGAGAGGAACAAGAAAGTGTATTAGTGGATCATAGGGTGATTGAGAGAGACAAATTTATTACCTATTCAGCAGGGGATTTCACCAGGAAAGAAGCACAATTGCACAAAGAGTTGGTGAGAATTTGTCTTGGGATACTGTGTCTGTCTCTGGTTGCTCAAGATCAAGCAAAATGAATTCAAAAAGATGGAGTGTAAAGTGCTGTTCTTTTGAGGTTAAGAGGGAATATACCACAGGGAGGATGGGGGAATGGGAAATGTCAGAGGGGGGGCGACTTAGGGTTTTGAGACATCACTGAAGTGTAAATTGTGTTGTGCGTCTCATTGAAAATTAAAAGTGGGAGCCTTTTGTAAAAGAAAAAGCAGCACTGTTATATGAGAGCCACACAGTGTGTTGTGATTGGAATGTTATGACTATGGAAATGGATTTCCTAGATTTAAAAACTTGAGCCAGAATTCATTATTATTATTCACACGAATTTTCTGCTCATGAACCTGTGAAGTGACTTCAGCTTTTGAGAATATTTTTACACCCTTATATATTTGGTAATGTTTTCAATAAATAGACTTTAACCTATTCATTTGATCATGAGCTCTTTGATTTGCTCACATGCTAGTAATTATTTTGCAGTATGTAATTGTTTACTTAAGTAATACGTTATGGCCTTTCATTAGATTGAAAGCTTGGAGATACTTTTAAAATAGCATTGAGCATAGTCAAAAGTGTGTGGTGGTTTAGTTTACGTCTTTTACTTTTTGTGAGATAAGAATTAGAAGAAGGGTAAAGCAGGCTCAAAACTTTAAAGAATATAAAGAAGTTTATTACTAACAGAATTAAAGGTAATAAAAGAATG
>VWZT01011616.1:48231-99602 GCA_013397055.1 Pachycephala philippinensis
CCCATGTCTCTGACCGAGAAATAAAACAGTTTGTGACTTTCCAGTCTTACCACAGCGTGCCAGAAGCCTTTTTAAGCTGCGCGCGAAAGACACGCTCCCGCCCTCTTTTTCAGTCTCCATCTTGGCACCGTCAACACGTGACTTGCTTTTTTTTTCTCTTTGACCTGGAAGCCTCCATGTTGAGAGGCTGATTTCTTTTCGGGCCTTGCGGTGGAAAGAAAAGCCTCTTCTCCTTTATGCTGAGAGCTGTTCGATGCCAGCGGCGTTGGTGGTAGAAAACTGCCCCGGCTCTCGCCGGGTCTGTGCCGCCACGTGACGTGGGGGAGGGGAGCCCGTCAGCCTCGGATGGTCTCGGCTCTGCCACAGCTTTCGTTATTTCTCAGCTGCTCACGGGCTCCGAGGGGTCTTGCAGCACCCCGGGGGCGCCGTGCCTCAGCCCCGAAGAGGGATGGGGAGAGGGCAGGGGGCTTGGCCCGGCCCCGCCACCCGTCCCGGTGAGGGACCGGAAACCAGAAGAAGACCGAATTCCTCACGCCAGTGCCTTTTATATGCAAAATTGCGAGAAGCGATTGGTCTAAAACCCTGTCCATCAACTCAGTCTCTTCAAACCACCACAAGTGAAAATTAATATATTCACTGAGTATAGCCAATAATCAGTATTTCTATATGCAGTTATGTGTTTTGGACAATATTCATGTGTTTTGCATGAAGTGTAACTTTTTTCTCATCATTAGTTCAAGTAGAATAATCCTTTGAGCTTTATTAATACATAAATTCTGTCCATCTGCATCAATCAAAAAAAAAAAAAAAATCAAGGTCTTCATTAATTTCAGAGAGCTCAAGGTCTAAGAGTTCAGTTTGTATAAATGCTGTGCAAATGAGTAGCCTGGAAGGATTCCATAACTAAATCCAGCTGGATAGCTCTAAGGGACCTGCAGGTTGCAAGTGGGGTCCTCGGCTGTTGTGAGGCACAGCAGCCCCCTCTCCCAAAGGTCACTGCAGGAATGTGCAGCTCTCAGCAGCCTGGATCCATAAGGCCTTTGGGATGAGTAGGAAATTTTGGAGAGAACAAGCGAAGAGAGCTATTATGAGCAGAGGCAGCACAGTGCAAGAGGTCAGCTATAAATAGCTGTGAAAGGTTAGGACGTGCATTTTCACTGAGGGAGGTGTTCATTTGTTCTGCTAAGGAATGATACTGGAACTCCTGCGTGCCAGGCAGCATAAAAACACCTCCTGAGGATTTAATCCCTGTCCAAAGGAGTTTATATTTCCAATGTGAGAATAGAAACACAACATACAGATATATTATGTGAGTTACAGCTAACGCAGAAAGAGATTTAAATGCAAAGCATGAATCAATGTGAACAGAGTCGAATTGTAAACAAGGTCAGGCTACAAAACTGCAAATTCCCTGAGGAAACAGGGAAAACTTGCTGCTCTCCCATATTTATTATTTCAAGGAAATTATTTCTCTCTAGAATAGAATCAGGTTAATAGAGC
The DNA here is from genome assembly GCA_013397055.1 of Pachycephala philippinensis. Classification (NCBI taxonomy): domain Eukaryota; kingdom Metazoa; phylum Chordata; class Aves; order Passeriformes; genus Pachycephala; species Pachycephala philippinensis. Next base: position 49,732 of record VWZT01011616.1, read on the forward strand.
TGTGTTTCTTAACAGGAAGTTAAGAATCAGAGGATGCTAAATGTGCCTGTAGTGAAGAATTGCTCCAGACTCCTCACTCACAAGAAGGATCCTGAGGTGCTGGAGGGAGTCCAGAGAAGGCAACAGAGCTGGGGAAGGGTCTGGAACACAAGTCTGAGGAGCGACTGAGGGAATTGGGGGAGATCAGCCTGGAGAAAAGGAGGCTCAGGGGAGACTTTATCACTCCCTACAGCCACCTGAAAGGAGGGTGTAGCAAGTGGGGGTCAGTCTCTTCTACCATGTAACAAGTGACTGGTTGAGAGGAAATGCCCTTAAATTGCTTCAGGGGAGGTTTAGACTGGATTTTAGGGAAAACTTCTTCTCTGAGAGGGTTGTCAAGCACTGGAACAGGCTGTCCCTGGAAGAGTTTGAGTCACCATCCCTGGTGATTTTTAAGAGATGTGTAGATGTGGCACTTGGGGACGTGGTTTAGTGGTGGACTGGGCAGTGGTGGGTTTGTGGTCAGACTTGATGATACCTACCCGAGAGATGCCTCTGCAAAACTGAGCAGAGCTGTGGTACCAGGGGAATCTGGGAAGGACAGGAATAATTTGTGTGGATGGGGTGGTTTTTGTTTGGAGGAATTTGGGAAGGGCAGAAACAGTTTGTGTGGATGGGGTGTTTTCTGGTGGCTTTCACATATGATATATTTAGTTTTGAACTAATGCCTAGTGTCTGTTGCAGGCCTTGTGCTAAGGTGTATGGGCCAGAAGAAGTAGAAACATGAAAGTAAATACCTCTGAAGCAAATACTAAGACAAGAATAGAATAAAATTCAGATATCTGTATCTCCTGCACAGAGCTGTACTAAAAGCATCTGAATGTTATGTCCTGTGGAAGGTAATGATTTTTAGAAATTATAATCCATCATTTTAAAATGATCTTAAGGATTATTAATTTTGTGGGGTTTTCCCCACTAAATAAATTTAAATTTGTTTTCAGCTAACCACAGTCTCTTCTTGGCTTCATAGCAAACAGTTCCAAAGCAGATGGGAGTTTTTGATAAAGGAGAAAAAATATATTTTCGAAATTCCATATATTTTAACTGCAATTATACCTGCAAATTATTTATCTGGTTGACAGAGGAATGAGCTATAACTATTATGGTAATGTGACTCTAAGCACAGTCCAGATCAGTTTTGTTAAGAGCATTTTGCTGAGTTTATTTCTTCTTAAACTCTTTGCTGTTCCCTGACAATGAAATATGGCAGTGGCTTTTTTCAGAGAACATGTTAGGCTGATCTAACATGTTGAGGCCTGTGCTGCGCTAGCGGTTAGTTTGTGTAAAACCATCATGATTCAAGGTCTGCCCATCAGAAGATGCTGTAAAAGGGTATGAAATAACCTCCTCTATATGTTTAACAAAACTAAAGGGTGGGGGGGCTTCCTCCTTATATTCATGGAATAGAAATCCACAGCGGATCCCTTTACACATTATGAGAGATTGCTAAGCACCCTAAGCGTGGGGCAGATTTTCAGCTGCGTGTAAACAGACAGTAGCAGAATTATGGCATGTGTCTGTGCTGAAGGCAAGAAAAGAATCCACAAGTTCAGGTACCTTTCCCCTTTTGGGGGAAGCAGAGGTTTCCTCGCCAGTGGAAGGAGCTGGTTACTGAGGCACACAGACTGTGCCAGCCGAGGGATCTCTTACCAGTACTGGCCTGGCTGCTCCACTGTGCTTCCCTGTCAAGCTCACACAAAGAGAAACTGAAGTGGAGTTGGTACATGTAGGAGAAGTTGATTTGTATCAAAGATATTGATCTCAGCTTTTTCAATCAGGGAACTGTTTAGTGGCAGCTTCTTGACACAGCTGCTGAAGTTAATAAATTCAGGAACTTCAGCGCTTTGGCAACCATCAGAAGATGGGCTCGGGCTCTCAGCTGCAGGCTGGATCAAGGGAATTCACCACATGCATTCTTCCAAATTAGCCTAATAGTGTCAGACTTGGCATGTGTATTCCCTTCTGTGCAAAAGGAAACGTACAACATAAGGCGCTACTCACTCATTAGAAAAACAGTAACGGGCAGTTGATGCTAACGGTTACTATGAAAGTTGCAATATCTCTGCACCCATGCTACTAAAACTAAATTCCATGCAAAGCAGGAGCTGGAGAACAAGAGAAGCCAGAAGTGAACACACTGCTCCGTATTTTAGAGGAATAGGGCCACCTCTTCTTTGGGTATTGAGGGATTACTAGCCAAAAATTCAGCACAATTTCACAGACTGATCCTGTGATTCCATGTGGTGTTGAGGTCAGTGCTGTCAGCTCAGTCTCTTTGGAGTTGTTTCACATGAAAAATAAGGTGTTGTAGTACATTTGGTTGAAAACCAGCAGATTCACAGCTCTGAATTAGTTTTGGTTTTAGATCCCCTTTTTGGTGCAGTTTATTATCAAATAATGTTGTGAATATTCTTAGGGAACTCAAAAAGAAAACAAATTTGCTGTGTGAGCCAGGGTCAATGTACTTTAAGTCATAATCTCTAGGCAATAAAGACGGTATTTGAAAAGACTGTTACGTAAAGTCTCAGTACTCTGAAGTTACTGTTCAAGAGCCCTGTTCCAGATGCAGACATACACGAGTGTGTCAGTGACAGTTTGTGATCTAGGGTTGTTTGTGGGAGTTAATGGCAGAGCAAACATTCATTCCTGGACCAGAAAACTCCGAGAGGAGCTCGTGTGTTATGGTAAATTTCTAGTAATTACTTTGACTCATGCTTGGACTTCCCTCAGCCTTCTTTGGTGCATTAATTTGCAGGGGAACATGGTTTTACAATGAAGAGAATGAATGTGATTTGGCAAAATAAGGAGTCACGTTGAGCATCATTTTCAGCAGCCCATCGCTCATTTGCATACCTTTTAGATAGAGCAAGTGCAACCAATAAAATTTATTTCTAATACTTATTTTGTTCTTAACTTAATAGAAGCACATGAAAGAAGGAAATTTGCCCAGTGATTGTGAAACAAATGACCTAATTCAGAATAGATCCAAGGTGCCTGTTTGCTGCAGGATGGTGAGCAACAAACCTTGCTTGGTTTGTGTATGAGTCAGAAAAATAAACATTAGGAACAAACAGCTTAGCAGATGTCCAGAAGCTCATAAAGCCTTTCAGTACAATCAGATCCAAAAGAAAATTAAGTAATTCTGTGCTTGAGTTACTATACACCTAAGAAAATGTCCTTTGCCTGTGTGCACCCAAATTGTGGTGTTGTCATTCCAGATGTTGCACATGAAACAGCCTCGTTATCAGGAGCTGTGTTTGTAGGAGGAGCCTGGCGAAGGCTGGACTTGCTTGTCCCCAGCGTTGGCCTGTGTTTTCTTCCAGGAAGAAAAGGCCTGAGAACACTGACATCAAACTAGCTGGAGCTTCCCTAGCTATGATACAGGAAAATCAGAATGATTTTGTTGGCCTGATGTGAATATAATCCTCTTTCCTATTTAGGTGTACCCGTCTGTTACAAAAGCTACCCTTGTAGCTCTAAGGGATTTGTTAAACATTTCAAAATGCACGAATTGCTGGGCAAGTATGGCGTGGGTGTCTGCTAGAGTGGTAGTTGATAGTGGACTGAGAGTCATTGCTGCTGTTCACTGGGTGGTGGGAATGTTTGTGCCATTGAAAACTACATTTTCCTGCATCGAGCTATTAATCACCTACTTCTCATGTTGATTGCCAGTATTTGTTGGGTTCTATAACCGTATTAAACATACACAAATATTTCAGAATGAGGAAAGAAGTGTTCTGAATTAAACTCAGTCTTTCAGCTCCTGGAATTCTTCCTTTCTTATTTGACTTTCTAATGAAGCTGGGTGCACTGAAACTACCTATTGCTGCAGTGTAGCTGACATGGAAAACTTCATAAACTCTGCAGAAGAGATCAGGAAAGCAACTGCAGCTCAGCAGCCGCACTCCTTATCTCTGCTTTATCCGTCTTTCCATCTCCTATTCCCTCCTATTCCTCTCCTCCACCGGCTGAGGAAAGAGCTGAGCAACATAAATGGCTTCCTGAGTTAAACAGGTTTTTCATCACCCACAAAATCCACAACTGCTTGAATGTGATGTTTTCTGTGATATAAGCCCAGCATAAGTGTTTTAATACACATTTGTAAATATCCAGAGAGAAACTGCTGAAAAAATGAAAGGGAATACACTCAGATTTCCTGCATTTAGATGTGCTGGCTTTTTAAGAAGTTCTGAGGCTTGGCAATTAAAAAAACCCAATAAATTAAAATAAGCCTTAAGTGGTGGGTGAATTTTACACAAGTTATACTAAATCAGAGTTGAAACCAACCAATTGCAAAATAAAATATATAATGAGGAACTATGCATATAGCTGACTGCAAAATAACTTGCAAACTTTTTTTTCAGCAATTCAGAGAAACTTGGGTAATTTCTATTGGTAAAAACAGGGAACATTTGCCATTAACTGATAGTTTAATCTTATGAAAGTAAATATTCACATGTATCTCTGGTTTAAAACAAAACAATTTGCTTTATTTTCAAGTATTGGTGGTTTTATCCGCTCACTAAACAGCAGGTTCTGCCCATGCTCTGTTTTTTTCCAGCTCTTGGTGTATTCATATAATATCTTAGTCCTTGCTGTGCTCTGTGTGACTTCTGCCTGATCAGATCTTGAGCAAAGTGTGTATTTATGCGTTTTGAGTACAAAGCTATTTCCTTACATGTCTCTAAATGCCCACTTCAACATTTTAAGTAGAGAGCATTTTCAAAGGAACATTCAAGTCTTTTAGGAAAGTTGAAAATCCAAGGTATAGATTTGATGTTTTAGTAGATTTCTAATGCAGGATATTTTGGTATGATTATTTATGTTTGTATTGTGTTCACAGAATACTGTGAATTTTAACTCAATGGTTTTAATGTGAATGCAGGGGATATTTTAAGGATTTTTTTTTTCACTATCTGTTGGTGGATTAATTAAAAAAAGGGGGGGAGAAGAGCAGGCCTACTTTGAGGGCTTTGTCCTTCTACTAAAATCTTATGTTTACAGTCTTGCGTATTTTCCTATATCTAGTTAATAATATGAATGAGGTAAAAGCACTTTTTATTTCTGTTCTGTGCTCCACATTTATTCTCAAGCCTGAATTACTGAAGGAAAAGATAAGGGCAGCAGGTGAAAAGCCCAAGGTTGTAATGGGATGGCTCAGAGGTGGATTGGCAATTTTCTGGAGCGCAGAGTAAACATTAAGTAAATGGAAATCTCAGCAGTCGCCAGGGAGGGAGGAGCTCCTCAGAGGGGAATTAAATGACTTGGGAGTAAATTCATTCATTTGTGGTGGTACCACTGTCGCCTCAGCCAAACACCTCTGTCCCCCAAAACCATCAGGATTTGGCATTCAGAGTTTTTCCTTTTTTGTAAAGTAATAAATATCTTTAATACTTAAAATTCATTAATTAGCATTATGGTGGAATATTGGTGTTGACTTTGAAAATCCTCATTTCTATAGCAAAAAAGAGAAAATTCCAGATATATTTTTGGTCTTTCTAACCTCAGCATTTTTAAAAAACATCCTGTTCAAGGTATTCAGAGACTTCAAAAAACCTGTAATTTATGATCTGATATAAGGACTTCTTTGTTAGCAGGCAATAAGTTCTGAGTAATGAACATACACTCCCAGGCAGTATTCAAATTTCATTTTGCTGCCACATCTGTGCATAAGTGTTACAACTTAGTACACAAAATAATTACATTTGTGGCAGAAACTCTGCAAAGCTTTGTCTTCACATTTTTCTGTTTGACTGCTCAAGTGATGGTCCTGCTTTCTTCGGGTTAAAAACAGTGTGTAGACATTTGTGACTTTTTGTTATAAAACCAGGACATCAGAAATAGACTCGATTGTACCAGTACTACACAGAAGGTAGATTTCTAGTCTAATTATACTGGGAATATTCGTAATAATTTTAATGTGCCAAGTGCTGCAAAATCTTTCTCAAATATCTGATTGTCAATCTGCATGCAGGCTATAGAAATACTTTAACCCAGTTGTTAAAATACACCAATTTATTATTTAGTACTGGTATTGTTGCTTGTAACAAGAAACTGAAGCAAAAAAAAAAAGGAGATTGAGAACATTGAAGGATGAAAGTATTTTGAGAACTGGGGAACTAAATTTTAAAGCTCTTCTCTTGTATTTTGTTATGTTGCTTATACATTTTAACTATAACCTGGGAAAAAACTAAAGTGTACATCAGTTAAAGATCAACTTTTTATCCAATCAAGCCACTCATTTAGGAAATATCCATTTACCCAGCTTAAGGGATATAGTCTGTACATGCAGATTTCTCCTTGATTAGCAAAAAAACCCCAGAACGCTTTTATTGGTTTGGGTTTTTTTTAGAACAAAATTAACAGTTGTTTCGCTGTGTGTGAGGGGGGTTTGTGGTGTGCTGTTTCTGTTTGCTTGGTTTTCCCCTTTTATGAGAACTCCATGTATTTTAACAGGAATGGAGAAGTACAGCTTGGGTAGATGCTCTCTCCAGGAAACAGCAACTCACTCGAGGTGTGTGCTGGGCACAGGTTTAAGCAGGGAGGATTTTATGAAGAAGTTGGACACAAACAGCAGAACAGGAGCCTCTCAGGTAGTCCAAGACTGAAGTCTACTAAATGTGAGTCCTGCTTAATTTTTTTCAAAGCCTCAAATGCATTGGTTATAACCTACACCTGATAAGGAACGGCAGAGAGAAAAGTGAGGTTTCTCTAGAGTCACCTGTTTATTGCAAAAGCTTGCCAGTTAGGATGTGGAATGGGATGGGAATGACAAAATTCGGTCAGGTTTCCTGGAAGTCTTATTGTGGTGAAGTCCAAGCTTCCATGAGGCACAGCTTCAGTGAAGTTTTATTTGAGCTGAGACCTTTACCATGGATTAGTCTTTTCTTTATTTATAATGTGCTTTTTGCTCCAGATAAAATGTATTTTTTTTTTTTTCAATTTTCAAAATCTCTACTGTAAATTCTCTTTTGCATCACTGCTGCAATATGGGGCCAGCACGGTTTCTGCAATGACTGTAATAGTGTAATAAGGGAAACAAATAGGTGAAACTGTGCAAAGTGTTAAAGGAAGTGAAGAGAAATAGCTCTCATGGGGAGGGGTTATTGGGAGGAAAACATCCTTTTCCAAGGAGTTATCTCTGGCTCATTGCAGATAACCTTTTGCTTTGACAATATGAAAGGAGCTTTGTGTCCCACAGGCAGCACTGTGCTCTGAATGCTGTTCTGAGCTCAGATGCTGCTGAGATGCTCTCAGGACACAAGTTAATGATATTTTTGTTTAGACTGGAATGGAGGGAAGGTAGGAAACGCTTATCAGGGATTTCAAGGAGAAGCATGCAGGACCAGGGAAGCTCCTCCTTGGTGCGTGCTCCTTAGTGGCATCCCCTAAGGAAGCAGTGATGCCTTGGCTTTACCTTTCCAGCATTCCTACAGAACAAGCCCATTTAAAATGCCAATGATATGGACAAAGTAAAAAGCTGGAAATCTCCCTACCTGATGATTTATCTGCTATTGATTTATATGGGTGGCACATTGGAGCTACAGACTTCAGTTTCTTGTGCTCTCTGTGGAGGGCAAATGAACACTCCTATCAAAAGCCTGTGAGTTCGTAGGTCCTAGTAATAAATAATTTTGTTGGACTGATAATAGGCCATTATGATGAGCACTGCTCAGCTTACCAACTCCATTCCTTGGCACAGGCTCTGTGTAATTCTTTCTGTCCCTTGTATCATTGGAGTATTGAACTGCAAATTGTCTCATGTCAAAAGCCATCTCACTCAGGACCCTGCTTCTCTGGGGCTGTATCTTCTGCTTAGATCTCTTGTGCTTTTATGGCAGGCCCATGCCACACCTTTTTGGTGTCAGCTGGAGTAAGGCTCCAATAGGGAAGCTGAAAGCTCTCCCAGCTGTCTGACTCTCTGGACTGCAAAATGCTTGGCTCTGATCAGCTTCTTTAGCAGTTGGTTTCCTTGTTTAGTATTTGTGGAGATCTGTATTTGTTTTTTTGAAACTTGAGAAGAAATGGTGAAGGTGGCTGTTCAGGCAATCAGAAGTGGCTGTGACAAATATGAAGAACGGGTCAAAATTTTTATATATTCGTCACTTAGACTCAATTCTCTTTTAATTTAGAGGATTTTTCTTCCAAAGTCTTAAGATCTACCACCCTGGATTCCATTTAATAAGAAATGAAGAGGCTGTAATTTAGAAGAGCTGATTATGATTTTACTAAGAAGGACTAGGTTTAGGGAGTTTAAATGAATTTATAGCTTTTGCATTAGCCATTGAAACTACATCTTCTGAACTGCAGCACAAGTTGGTTTGGTTTTATTCTTTGGAAGTCCCATGACTGAGTTTGGAGGGGAAAAAAAAAAGTATGATGAAAACTATAGTTTTCAGAGACTTTTTAGGTGGCAAAAAGGCTGAAACTGTTCTTTGTCAAAACAGCAGAGTGGCTGATCTGGGTGCTGCACCTGCCTTCCTGCATATTCGTGGCACTAAGGTTTGTACCTCCCCGTAATGTCACTGGTGCTAAGCAAGCTAAGGAAGGAGACAGCTGATGCTGTGTGCAGCTGTGCTCTGAAATCACACATTTGTCACCTCACCAGCACTTGAATACTTTCTTTACTCCAAAAGCTTGGCTCCCAGTTCAGTGGTTCTACATTGGAAATAAGATATTGCTCATTATAATGAAGGTGAAACTTGAACAGTCCAGCTAAACAATAAAAATGTGAAGATCAGGCTGAGTCCTGGGCTCACCAATACTCAAATCTAGTCTAGTCCGTGAGCAGCAACCTGAAAACTGGCTGCTGTTTAAAGCAATTTGTGTGCTCTGCTTAGACAGAACCTGGGAGCAATCCTCAAGTGTGCATCTCTATTCGTGTCTAAAATGTGATGACTGGGTTACATCCTACTCTGTGGTGAGACACTGCGGGTGTAAATATTTATCTTTTTTAAAAAATCGTCATGAGACTATTACGTATCAGTGACCCTGCATTTCAGCTCTTGGGATGCCACTGCACAGATTTCATAACCAAGCTAATTGAATTGTTTGTTTTTAGAGATTATTTGGATGGAGAAAAAAAGGTGTTTATTTGATGTATATAGATGAACAAAGCAATATGAATTATCATTTGAATCCTAGTCATTTTATCCTTATAAAAATTAAAAGCTGGATTCCAGTAGGCACAAATTGCTTTCATAGATATTTAATTAGCTTAGGAAAACTGGCAAATTGGAAATAAACTACTTTGGTCCTTGTAGCACTTGTGAATATTTCAGAAGCATAAAGACTAACAGAGTGCTGATGCTGGTGCCAAATGTGTTTGAGCCAAGCACAGCTCAAATTCATAATGAGAGCTTTCCAAGCTGCCCAACTTGTTCCTTTTCACATCCTTTGACGTTTTTCTGGCTTGGCTTTGTTCTTGCATGCAAGTTTTCTGTGCACTCTTTAAAATTGTCGGTCTCATGCTGTTGGCAGAGTAAGTGTCGCGCTTGCAGAGTTACAGTTCAACCAAAACATTTGGACAAATAGAAATCACGCCCCGACCTTGTGCAGCTTCTCTGCAGAAAGCTAAATTTTCTCCCAGAGGACAGAATAATAAACTAATATGGCTCCTGCCATGTAATGATTCCCAGCAGCTGGGACTGGAACCCACCCGGAGAAAATTATTATTGAAAGATTATTTTAATTCTTTCTTTTTTTTATGTATGAAAATGCCATAGGAGAGGAGGGAATTACAAAGTTCTGTACATATAAATTGCAATAAAGTTTTTTTTTTTTAACAAGAATTCTTATTTAATATTTTATAAATGTATCTATGCCACAGCTATCATGCTTCCTTCAAGAGACCTGACATTGCGTTTGTAGTGGTGGTGTTGGTATGCACCCTATTTTCTTTCAGCTGAACTTTAAATGTGGCTTGTACTTAATGTATTTAGCTTTTATTTATTTTTTTTGTTTAACCTGAAGGTTTAATTTTTCAAATGGGATTTACAGAAAAAAAATTTTAACTGAAGTTCAGGGTTTTCTTGACATTTTCTCTAAATGAGTCTAAATGGTGCCATGAACGACATTAAAGATTTTCATTCTGATCTGTTGTGTGGACAGGTATTTAAAAAAAAAAAAATCTTCATATACAGTTTGGAAGTGTGATACATGCATGTAATAACCACAATTATTAAGCTATTTAACATAAATGAGGTTTTTTAACAGTGTTCCTACAGATAGTGTGTTTCCTAAAATACGAATCTGGGCTTGAGCTACTGAGTAAGAAGCTCAAGTTAAAACACGTCATATATCTGTATCTATCTATATATAAAATAACTGGCATATTCAAGAACTAACTAATATGACTCTATTTTCCCTGTCTGTTGTTAGTGCCTTCCAAAAAGTCAATAACAGTTCTTCAGTACTGAGTTTGAACCACCAGTTTGGCCTTCCTGACTGCCGTGATTCTCTAAGAAAATCAAGATCATTTTTAGATCATTATTTTTAAAATAATATTTGATGTTCACTATGGGACATAATTTGAAAGAGAAATTATATTAGGAATGCTGATATGAATCTTGGACTTCCCAAAACATGAAAAGTTATCTCATCTCATCCTTGCTAGCCTGAGTAAGCTCTGGCTAAATAACAAAATGTACCATTTAACAAGCTTTGTAATTTTTCTGTGAATTTGGGCATTGTTCACCAGATGACCGAACTAGAGTTCATTTAATTGATTTTTCCTCCCACATTTATGGTAGAAGCGTGCTGTTTTCTGTGTTTTTTTCTGCTTAGACTATGAAAGTATTTAATTGGATTTACTGCTTGGCTCTAGAAGAGGGGTTCTTGCTGTAACTCATCTGTCTAGACCAGTACCTTTGAAATTTTCCTCCACTAAACTGAATCCCCCAGGCTTCCTGTCACACACCTTCACAAGCCCTTGGGTGTGACACATTTTGCAATGTTGGTTCCCAGAGCTGGAAGTCCCACTTTTGCTCTTGGAGAGACAGCCCTAACTCGATCCATGACGTTGTTCCAGCCAAACCTGGGAGGGGGTTCCTTCAGTGAAGTGCTCAGGTTCAGTGCAGGATGTGTCCCTAGATGGACACACTCAGTCTGTAAATGTACAAAAGGCAGCTTCCAGAGAAGCCTTAAAAGGCTCTTTCAGTGGCTCTACCAGGACTTCACCATTTGTGCTGGAAGAAGCAATCACATGCAAAATTCACAGGAGCTTCTTGTCCAAAGCAGTGCTGTACAACCTGCTGTCTCTGCATAGATTTATTGTGGAAGCTGACTTTCAGGTAGCTGTGAATTCCAGTGATCCTTAGCCTGTCTGGATAAACGACTTGGGAATGAGAGGTTTTATTTGCATCGCATCCTCCCCCTGCACACTGCTAAGCGTTGCCCTCAGCGTGGCCCAGTTCCCTGTGTCCCTTCGGGCCCAGCAGCACAGGCAGACAGTTGATCCTGGAAGATGAAGCACACAGACCCTCTGTGGATGCTTGCTTTTCCTTTCACTGGTGTGAACTTCCACTGAAAGTCCCATTCACTCACCTCCCTCCCCACAACTACTTAATGGCAGAATCTTGTTAGTGTGAGGTTTTGTTCATCTTTTTAGAACCATATCCTTATCTTTTTATCATCTATTATAAGATTTTAGAGGTTTTGTGATCAATACAGAAAATTAGCAACAATGGACTCCTAAGACTGTAGGGTCTAAGCAGTTCTTTACGGCACATCAGGTGTAAGAAAAGAGGAAAACAGTAAGAAACAAAACTAATAGCTTATTATATGTCACACTTTTAATTAATGGCTTAAAAACAAAGCTACTGAAGTGAATAATTTACATTTAGATATCAGATTAAACTTCAACAAATCAATAGAAAGTTTGTATCTTTCTGTATTAAAGATTGATTGTTTTCCTCTGGCATTTGCAAAGAGGCAGTATTTTGGGAGAAATCTTAACTGAGGAGAATGAGAAGTAATGCAGATCTGAATTTTAATACTGCAGTTCAGAACTACATCCTCTTTCATGTTATAATGGAGCGATTTTAAACTTCTCATGTTCCATTCAATTAAAAGTCAGCACAATTAAAAAACGAATAAAGAATGCATGAAGAACAAAATTAAGGAAGATGTTTTTATCTGCAGCATAGTGTAAAAAACCCCTACACTTTATAAAGCTCTATGACACCTATTAACTTTAAGACTCAATGATTATTCAGAAGGATTTTTGTTGAATTTTTGGGGGAACAAAACTCTTCAGTTTATTGATAACGAGCCTCACATTACAGAGATTTAATCTGGAAAACTCTGCTCTTGCTTATTTTCTGAAGATGTCAGAAATTTCTGTAATTATCTTGATTTCAAAACTACTTTAATGTAAGTATTTCCTGTTATTGATTTCTATTCTTGATGTGAAGGATAAGTGAAAATAATTTGAAAGAGCTTTTGATTAATTACTATGTAGTTGTGCTATGTACTTTGTATAAATAGACTGTCTTGCTCCTCAAGCTCTTCAGATTTGAAAAATGCCAGTCAAATATTATTGAATTATATTTAAATATTAAATAATGTAATGTAATCATCAAAAATCCATGCAGAATGGTTGATCACTTGTAGGTATATTATTTGCTAGTAACTCATATTTCCTATTACTATTTTAAAGCAGTTGACAGTGAAGATTCAGGAATCAGAAATGATAGGAACTAAAAATTTTGTAAGGCTTGATTTGAATCCAAAAATTAGGGGTTTAAGGTGTAGCAATTCGACTTAGCTCTAAGGATGGTAAAATTTACTGCTCCTTCTAAAGATTTAAACACATATGAGCTTGAGCTCCATGATATCTCTTGGATGCAATGGTGCTTTTCCTACCGGAGTCAGTACAGTCACTGAAAAGCAGAATTAGTCAGGGAAATGCTCAATATGGGGCCAGAGATTTTGTTGTTACTTAATCTGCTTTAGAGCAAGTAAGGAACAGAGCCCACCCCTGCCCAGTGTGGGGTGGGCTGGAAGGATCTGCTGCTGCAACAGGTGAGAGCGTGGAGGTGGCCAAGCCCAGGCCGTTTCTAAGCCAGTCCCGGGGTGAGGTGATCGCTGTGGTAGCCTCTGCAGAGTGCTGGTTGGGAGTTTCGGAATGGGCACTGCAAGAATTGGAGAAGGAATTATTCCTGGCATTCACAGAGGAGATTGTGCAGGTCAGTCATTAAACCATTCATTTATCATCGTGAGGTCTAAGGCAGTGCTGGCTGCACTTGAAGACAAGGCATAAAACTTAGTGGCCCCCATACATGTGCTTATAAAATGGTCTTTTACTTTCTTAATCTGTTGTCCTCATTCTGCAAACCAGTCTGTTTGGCCAGGCTTCTGTATGGAATGTGGTGGCCAAAGTACACGTTGGGCATCATGTGTACCATGCTTTGAGAGATTGCTGAATGTAGCAGTAGTGTTAAGGGTGTTTATTGCATGAATTTTTTTTAACTCTTTCAATGTTAAGGCTGTGGCAGGTTCCATTTATCTTTTCTACCATGTGGGGATTTCAAGAATGAGAAATCTTGTGTTATTAGAACTTCTAATAATCAATATGGATAGTTGTTTTGTTTTCTTTGCATAACACACCTTCCAGCAGCAACTTCTCTATGTGATTTTTTTTTTTTTGAGGGCTGATCTAATAATAATAAACTAACAAATGTATTTAAAAGCGAGCAGTTAGAATAGCAATACAGTTGCTCAAATTCTATTTTCCACATCAAATTTATACATTGTGAGTCACTTAGGTTGCTATCCACTGGTGGCTGTTTGAAGTGCATCAACTTATTGATTCTTAGGAATTACTGCTTCTTTAACCAAAGTGGAAAAACAGAAAATCTGAGAGAGATGGGGTTCTGAGATAAGTTGTTCATATATTATTTTATACAGCCTTGTAAGCCCAGTGTTACACTCTTTCAAAAGTGTACCTCTCCATAACGCTACAAAACGGAATCCAGTGTGGAATCTGGCACAGCAAAATGAAAGCAGCGTGGATTCCAGAACAGGTTGTGTCACTGTTCCAAACACACGAAATCTTGGCAGCATCCTGGGGTTAGGATACAAATTGTAATGAGAGCCACTTGAGTGGAACTGCTAAGATGAAAACCAAAGCCTGTGAGATTGTAATTACGGAAATTGGCAAACTGTGAGATCAGAAATAAGCTACTGTGACTCCCCAGTATCCATGGAATGGTTTAGAAAAACGTACTCTGGAAATACTTCAATATTCTGTGTCTTATTTAAAAACAGCTTCTTTGAATCTGAAAAATTTATTTTACATATGGAAGCACAGGACCAAAGCGTGTGGAGATGCCGCACCTGAAGTTTTTGTTCTGTTACTTTACACGAAGTTAGAAAGTTCTCTTGAGCTTCTGAGCAGTCCCAAAGAAATAAGATGCCAGGAGTCTGATGCTGCGTGGTGACTTTGGTGGCATCAGTCACTGGCAGTGCTTAATATCTGAGGGAGAGAGGCCAGCTGAGAGAGAGGCCAGAACTCCATGACAAGGGAAGCAAGCAGCAAAATGAGCATCTCATCTCTGTGGTGCATTCTGGAGTCCATGTAGGCTTTTTTGTGGGCCAAAGCCAGTTTGATCCAAAGTTTGAGCCAGTTGTGGCTCTTCCAGCTGAGCATTACATGGTGGCTGTCAGTCCATCCCGCCTTGTTCAGATGGGTGTTGCCCTGAGCTTCACAGTTCTCTTTGTTGTCATTTCTGTGAGATTTTTCTCACAGGCCTTTTCTGTAAACATAGCCATGTTTTGCTAACCGTGCCAGTTGTTTGCATTCCATTTCTCCTAGGCGGAGACATTTGATGGACCTTTCCTTTGGCCAGTGTGATTGAGGGGTGTTGATTTCTCCCTCCAATCCACGGTGATTTCTAAGAAAATATATAAATAAAGTGGGGCCCAGGCCCCAGGCTCTTGCCCTCTTTCTCTCGACCTGTGTCCACGTTGTTTCCCCTCGTGTCCAAGTGCGACAGATGGGTGCTGCTTACAGGCTGCCTGTGGGTAGGCTTACTCCTCCTAATAGCTGGAGAGAAGCTGCTGTTACCTTCATTGGCTACACAGTTGTGTACAGATACAGCTTCTCCCAAATCTGTACACTGGAGGGGATCTTTGGGTCCGTAACAACCAGAACAAGCTCATAGGTAGACCTTCATTTTATAAAACCATCTTTCCAAAGGCAGGAGGAGAGGAGACCATATTTTAGAGTGCAGTCATGGGGTGTCGCCTGCCCTGCTCTGGGCAGGGAGAGTCTGCACCTCTCCTGCTACGTACTGAGCTGGGAAAACAAGCAAAGCACAGGTCATTGCTACAGTGGAGGCTTACGTGAAAGCTGTGGCCTACAGCAATCCTGCTGTAAAGTTTTAGGTTAACGTGGCAAAGAAGCACAGATAAATTTGTAAAAACTTGGCATCCTTTGTAACCTAGGGACAGGAATTAAAAAAGTCACTGGTTATCAGGTTGCTGACCGGATTTCAGAAAATCTGAAACTACTCAGGGGCTGATGTTACTGACAAGGCCATGGGCATGTGCCACCCACCTAAGCCAGAACATCCAAACCCAGACATGGCAGATGCCTGAGTTGGTGATGGAAATGCCATGGGTAGCCCTGGGCCACCAGCCGAGGTGGATTCAGGATGGGTCAGGAGTGGCTGGCTCCCATTACTGTGGGTCAATGCTATGCTGGTTTAAACTGGGCTGGAGGGGCAGGAGGTGTCATTGGTATGACTATAGTGTGTGTGTGTGTGTGTGATAGAAATCACTGGTTGCTCCTACATTATCATAGTTAATAATGACAATGATAATACAGTAATGGCATATCAGTACAGCACTTACTGTTACACAAATACTTGATTNAATCACTGGTTGCTCCTACATTATCATAGTTAATAATGACAATGATAATACAGTAATGGCATCAGTACAGCACTTACTGTTGCACAAATACTTGATTTCACTCCAGAGTTGCTTGTTGTATGTATTTCTTAAGATACATTTTCAACATAACCACATGTTGTTTGCATTTTTCCTGTGAAAAGTGATGATAAGAGCAGGATAATGGGCCAGATGACCTTCAAAAGTCTCTTTCAACGTGACTGATTCTGGTAATTTTTTTGGTACAGTTTTTCTTTGACTGTATGTTCATTTGAACTTTCAATAGTATGGTGAGTGTATATTGTTTTGCAAGCAATAGACCTCATGCTTTGTGAAGACCTCTGAGAGAAAGGACACTAATTGAAATGACCATGAAATGGATTAGAAGTGGATCGATTTTTGCTCTGTTTTGACATACTTTAGCGCCCTTAGCCTGAGAGCGATGGCTGCTTCTAGTAACTGTCAAGGGCCCAGGCTCTGTTAGAGTCACTTTGAGAGACTCCCTTTGACCTCAGAGACTGAAACTCCCAGGGAAGAAAAAAATATAATCTGGTCTTCAGTTTTATACTCATTAGCCAAGAGTGAATCCTCCCAAAGCAATTTATGAAAGATAATGAAACAACTTAATTTGCCATCAAGATGCTTCAATTTGCATTCTTCTCAGTTGCATTCAGTCTCAATAAAATTGGATCATTATTTATCTCTAATTTTAATTCTTAAACTAAATTGTTTACCAGAAGGAATTTTTACTGTCTCTCTCTCCAACAACAATCTATTAAGCACAGCGTAAACACTGAAAATAAATCAAGAGCAAATTGAGGCTCTTGCTAACTTATTGAACTTGTGGTTTTTCCATATAGCTCTTCTTATGCAAGGCAAGGAGAGTCAATTATTTGCAGTTAATTGTATGCCACTGAAAGAATTTATCCTCCTATGAGTCCTGAGGTGGGGGGACACTGTATGTGGAGGACTCGTACCTGGTGGGACAGTGAGATTCGGCTCATTCTAACGGGTTGTACTTAATCTAAAGGCAAGGAAAGCAGAGATGGTAGGGACACCTGGACTGAGAGGGGAAAAAATGAGTGTTGTGATGGCACAGTGGATTGTGAGGGCGCTATGGAAGGTGGTGGGGACAAGTCCTCTCCTGTACTTCTCTGTACTTTTCTTCTGCAGGTAACTGCATGTTTTGTCCAAGTCTAAGTCCAGTCATATCTGGGCTTGCAACTTAGTGCTAAACTCTCTCTGTCTTATTGCAGTTTTATTCCTGCTAATTTTTTCCCTGAATATTTGACTAGGTAGAACTGCAGCTGATCAGGAATATGTAGGCTGCCTTCTCAGTCTATTGCTACTTTGTGATTATGTGTGTGAGACACTAAACTTATGCCAAAATTCAGGGACCTTCTCTGCAGTGAAAGTACTTTTAACTATGCAGCAGCAATTGTACAGCTTTACTTGTGACAGTGGATAAGGTGCAAGGAAAAAGGGCTTGTGGTACCCAGTTCCAGAATGTAAATACTGGTTTAATGTGAATCCCTGATGTAGGCTTACTGGGCACAATACAGATGTGTTTATAGATAAATGTATCTAACAGCATGTTAGATAATTAAAGTTTAATAATTAAAGAGTTAGAGTATTAAATACAAGTGGTTGTAAAGTTCACAATTTAGAAACCTTTAACATATTAAAAAGGGAACAAAACAAGAACATAACCCTACTCTCCTCAAAAAATTTAAATACAAATCCCCATACAAGTTCAGTTAAATTAAAGGAATATATGGATTAACATTCTGAAAACTGTGAACATGTGAGTCAGAGTGGGGTGCTTCACATATCCACAGTAAATGTGCCATTCAAAAAGATGGGATTCCCAGAATACAGCAGTAGAGGAATTAGTACTTTAGGATTATATATGGTAGTTGCCAACCTCAGGGTAAGATGCATGGGGTTGAAATGTTAGACTGCAGAGCCAGCAGTAAATCTGCTGCATTTCTGTACTTGGCTGCCCAAGACAACTGTGTTGCTACAAAATAAAATATGTTTAGTAAAAGGAGATGAGGGAGATAAAGTTTAAAACTTGCTGGTGTTGGAAGTCTGTTTCTGAAGTCTTCCATTGCCTTTTGTGTAATTGATAGGTTAGACTGTCAGAACCATAATGTGATATGATCACTGCTGTTTTAGTTACATTGAATTATCCTTTTAAAAGAGAGCTGCAGTGAATAAATGTAGATAAATGCTAAGAAATATTTTATGACAGTAAAATTCATATATTCTGTATAATTTCCTCATTTTCATTAGTCAAGTTCCATACTCTATTTGAGCACAGTATTATAACCAAAGAAATATAAACAGATTTATCTGCTGCGGATTAATGTTTAAACATACTGGTGATCCATGTGCCTACAAACCTACATTAATAAAAATAAGCACTCAGCTATTACTAAACTAAATGTTATTAATATAAAAGTAAACCGAATCCTAAAAATATTAGAAATAGATATGAAAAATGATATGCATGTTTTATAATCAAATCTCGCTCTACATTGTTTTAAATCAACCTGTTTTGTACACTTGCACTGTCATCCTCATTTCTCTTGCTCTTAGTATTTGTCTTCCTCTGGACACAAACTTGTTGAGGGAAAAAAGCAAACAACAGCAACCATTTCAAGTCTGGAGGAAATGGAAACATTGAAATCATAGCTCCATTCTGTTTATACTGATTTGTTTTATACACGTGGACCAAGAGAGAGCAAAGAGCTCTACAAGGCTTTTAAAGCCCCACAGAAAGTGTGGTTTAGAACAGGAGTTCAGCATGAGCCATGATTCCTGTTCTGAAAATGCAAATCAAGTAAAGTTTTTGAGCTGCAGCTGTTCATTGCTTTGGAAACTTCTTCCTCTCAATTCACAAAAAATGGGTGTTATCAGTGATGGAGTACCTGATCCTAATGGATGATTAATTTTAAGCCGAACTTGAACAAGATAAAAGAAACAGGTTCTTATGCTGAATATGAAGCAGGGGATTGTTCATACTTCGTTGCTTCAGTTCAAGTGTTGAGTATGGTATTTATGATAAATATTTTGTCATAAGTTCTTCTAATCCCCACCTAAAAACTGAGCAGAATTTGGGTTCAGTTTTGCAAATGATGATTTGAAGAGAGGTCATTGCCCAGAAAATTGAGGTTCATTAAAGTTAATTTCTGAAAATAAAAGTATTCCATAATAACTAACAATGAGAATAGCTGAACTGAATCTTATAGGGAGGGGAATTTCAGTAGAAGGATAGAAGGACAAGTTAATCCCAGGAGCAAGGAAATCACATTATAGTCCGAGAACATATTTTTGGTCAAATTACTAATGTCCAAAAAACCAGTCAGCCTGATCATTTCAAAAGAGAAAACTCGAGCTATTAGGACAACTCCCTGGGTGAAACTTAGACGGGGACGTTTTTTGTTTTCCAGAGTTAAGAATTCTGTAGGAGGTGTCACAGAACTCTTAACTGTTTGCAGAGATTTTTGTGCCTAGCCCTAACCCCCTTTACTTTTAGCTTGAACTTTCCACCCATTTTGTGAAAAAACTTTTGCAAAGCGCTACTCAGAAGGCTTCAGGGACTACTCTGAACAAAACCTGCATAAATTACTTTTAAAATTTATTTTTAAACCCTGTGGGTTCTGGGATCCATCTGTAAACAAATCATTAACAATGTTTGTTTTTTTTCCATCAATGAGGATTTTCTCATTTAACTCTGAAACCTTAATATTTTAATAATTGGCTTCTAGAGTTAAAGATACTTAAGTTTCATGATGTTTTCACAGATTTTTCCTTTGCATTTAGTTATTTACTGGAGAAGTCAGAAGTTCACACATGATCTGTAGATCTGTATATCAGTATCGGTTTGAGCTTTTAACATGAATTAGGAAATGAGGAAAACAAGTTTGAGGATTTTTGATTGATTCTGTTCAACAATTTTTTGAGATGCTCATTTTTTCAGAATGTTACCTTTATATTGAGACTTAATTTCTGTGCTTCACCTGACACCACCAACACTGTTCAGTAGTCAGGTCACTTGTAAAGATCAGTAATGTGATCAGGTGCAAATGTATGGGCAATGAGAAACGTGTGTTCGTGTAGTGCACACATAGATTGTGCATGTGCGCTCCTTGGCAGCTCCTGTGCAGGTCAGGCTTTGTGAAAAGAAAGTGAAATTCCCCAGGGAACAGGTACTAGTAAGTAATTACACCCATTAGCATGAAGGACACTTGGCTTTATCCCCTCCTCATCCGTTTTCTTGGAGAGGCAAAATGATTATCTCATAACTACCTGACTTGCATTGTCATATCTTGTTACTTGACCAATTTAACAACATGCAGGGCAAATATACTACAAAGCCAAAGCTCTCAATGGTAATTAGTCAGAAGTAGATAAGGAAAAGAACATTTTAAGGCTGAAAGAATTTCTGTCTCAGAAGGGAAGCACCATTCTACAGAAATGGGATATTTCTTCTTTAGGAAGCATTTGTAAAATCTCTGTATTACAGAAAGAAATATTGACTTTTCACTGACTTTGTGCAGGCATTTATATTTCCTCTATCTCCTTAAAATCTCTAATAATCGTGTCTGTAGCAAGATCCATTTTTATACTTCACTGCAACTGCCTCTGGTAATGATTAGGTACTTTCATGGTACTGGTAAGCACAGCAGAAGATAGAAAATGCCTGTATGTGAGTACACTAACATGCTTTTTTTTTTGCCTATGACCATCGTCACCTATCTTAAAATACATAAACAAGGTACTAAATTAGGACCATAGTGCCTAAAGAATTTTTGCTGTTCAAAGGAAAAAGTTACTTCTAGTTAGTGATCCAGTTCGCTTAACATTGGCCTTTGTTTCAAGAGTTGTCTACATAGTGTTTCTGGAATCTGTTATTATTATGCATATTTTTCAGGGCTTGATTTTCACCTGAAATAGAACTAATCTATCTATGAGTAATCTGGATTTGAAACAAAGAAATTGCAGGATATTTTGTTGGGGTTTTGTTTGTTTGTTTGATTTTTAATCTAGTGAATAAAAGGAATTTTTTGCTAAGCTCCTAAATTAAAAATTTATTTATTTATTTATTTAATTTGAGTGAATTATATACCTTTCTGATGTGGGGTTTGCATAAGGTTATTATTCATGTCTCATGTTTTTCTGCCCTGGTTCACTTGGCGTGTTTAGTGGAAGGTTTGTTGATTCACTCTGGGCGGTGCACAGGAGAAACAACTAAATTCTCAGGAGGAACAATAACAAACCTCCTGAATGTTAAGAAACCACTGCTAAGGTGCTCTCACTGTTAACTGGTGGGTACATCTTGCAATACATCAACACAAACAATTTTTCTTATCAAGACTTTAAAATCAAGGAGGTCATGCATAATTAAACACGGCCTTGTATGAACTGTCCCAGGATCTGCTGAAACAAGGATGAATGCTCCTAGTTGAAAATAAAAATATATTGGAAACTAGAATAGAGGCACTATGAATCTCAAAAATTTATCAGTGGACTTTCACAGGAGTCTTCTATGTGGCAACTAAACTGACAGCTAATCTAAAGATAAAGAATTGTCCAGCTTTGCAAAGAAGTGGTTAAGTAGTTGCAGAGGGAAAATAAAGCAACGAAAAAACTTTCAAGAATGTTTTGATGACTGCAAACTTAGGTATTTGTGAAAGCAGAAGAATAAAATAATTTAGCTAGTAAAAATCCTGTCAATGGGTTCCTATTTTATAGGAATTACTGTGATGAATTGAAAAGATAGAAGATCTCTCTATTAGTTTCGGCATGATCTGGACAACAAAAATGTCATCCTTTTAATGTGAAATGAATATTTTCATGAGAACAAGTTTACATCATGAAAGTAGCAGAAGCAGAGACATCTATAAACATTTAATAAACATATTTAAGATTTCCAAGCTCAAGGAATTTACAGTAAGTATTTGTAAGAGACTGTGAATTAATCTTTAAGTTCTGCTGTGAAAAGGTGATGATAATTAAGCCAGGTATGCCATGGCCATCCAAAGATCATGTGAAGGGGACAAGTCACAGTCAAGTGCCTCTTGTACTTTTCTGAGAGGGGCAGTTTAGGGTATGTGAGGTATTGCTGGGTTTGAAACATTTCATGTCACAGGACCATATGACAATCAGACAGAAAAGGAAAGATTTAGACCTGAGATTAGAGAGATCGGGCAAATTATTTTTCAAAACACTAAAAAAATGTAACTACTTTTCAAGCAAGATTTTTAGGTTCTATTTTACTTCTCTGAACTTCATAAATACAATAAATTACTCTGTGTCATAATCTCAGTCCAACTCAATTAATTTGGAACCACTGAGCTTAATAGAGCTATGGCAATACTTATAAAAATATTTCTGGGATTCCCTTCCATTTAAACAGCTAGATATCCATGCTATGCCAAATGACAAGTGGTTTTTTATGCAAGCTGTGAGTGATCTATTTTCACACACCAGGTGAAAGGTGCACGCTTTTCTCATCTTCCTGAACACCAGTATCCAATATGTTGGTGTGTATTTAATAACTTCAAAAGCTTTTTAATCTTGTGCTCTTGTTTTCCTTGCTGATTGTTTATGTAGAGCCATATGAGTAAACATAGCTTTGGAAGAGTACATTTTCTGTCAAATGTAATTTAGAAATGCTTTTACAAGTCTAAGTGTGTGCTAGATAATAGAATCAGTACGTGGCATTAGACACGTGGCATTAGGATTGTTTCTCTGTTGCACTCAATTCTGATACCTGTAGCCGTAGCACATCTGGTTAGATCCTGACTTCCAGCACTGGGGTATTTTTGCTAAATGATTATGACACTGTTGAGGTACTGACTGGAGTTGTTTCAGAGTGGAAAGACAGGCCAGAGGTTTTTTCCAAAGTCTTCAGTAATATCGGGCCTTAGATCCAGACTTGGAAGTTTTCTTACTTGCTGAAACAAAGTATTGCCATGCATTCTCATAGGATGATTGTCAAAGTAGGAAAAGGTTTTCAACATTCGTTTTTAGAAGGGTGAATTATTGAACCCAACTCTAACCAACTGAAGCAAATGCTCCTGGGAAAAAAATCCTATTGATTTAGGCTTTTATTTTACTTAACCGAAACAGATTTTTATCAACATCTTTTCCACATGAAAGCCAATGTTTTTGAATTCATGGGGAAGTCAACTGACTTCAGCATGAGTATTAATATTTGTGATTCGTATTGCTAGAAGGAGGTGACAGGTTTGGTTTCTGGATTCCTCTGACTTTGAGGTTTGCCAAGGAACTAAAAGTACTGATTCTTGGGAGGAGTGTGTGCAATTAATGAAATTCTATGCTGTTAAATTAATTGCAGAATTACTAATGGCTATGACAGAGTCCAGGAATCCATCATATATAACCAAACACTAATTAAAAGGGGTGGAGAAAAAAGATGTTCCCTTGTGGCTTTAGCTTTTTGCTGCAGAGCTGCATTGCAAACCATCTTCAAACAGAAAGAGATCCATAACATAACGACGAGTAAAAAGACATAGTTGATTCCTTGGATTTGTTTAACCTTGATAAGAGCCTTAAGTATTTTGATTAGGTAGCACTAGACGGTATTCCATATTTTTGTTGGTTATTTAATTGTATTTAATTCCTAGAAATCTGAGTATTGAACTAATAACTTTATATACATATAAACATACAAATAGACAGGAGGCTGTTTGGTATTTTGGGTTTACAGTGTTTAGTCTTGAGCAATCTTACTTCCTTGGTTTAATAAAATGAAAGCTTCATTAAACAAGTCAATATATTAACAAGTCAATACCCCACTGAGCAGTGATATATCCTTTCTGTATTTCAATGTTCTTAGGTAACTGCATCAGACCTTCTAGGGAAGGACTGGTTTTGTGCTAAAGCAAATAAATTCATTCATGCTCTGTAAAAAATGCCATCTAACAGCAAATCAAGTTGTGAAATGGAGCAAAAGCAAATACAGACAATGGAGAAAGACTTTGCTTTCATAGAAGTCTCAACAACTGCAACTGTGCCAAACCAAACATCCCCAGTCACTAACAGTCACCTGATACAAAACCATGCCACTGCATGTTGTGAAACCAGAAACTGTAGCTCAGGAAATGTTGTTTAGCATGGTAATTAAATGACTGTTTCTTATTACCATTACTTTCTCAACTGCCTTGCCAGCTAGCTCAGACATGATTATCTCTTGCTGTCTATGAGGAAACTGTTTTGAGGGCATTACTGTAGATGCAAGTCAACATAGTAATATGGGGAAATACGCTAGTGTATGATCAGAATAATTGTAGTTTTATATGCTTTTCAGTTTATTTGTTTAATTATTTTATTACTCCCTGGCTGACGAGCTATTTTGTGTTATTGGAAGTGATTTCAATAAGGTTTTATATTAGCAGCTTTGAACATCTTATTCAGATAGCCTTTCAGCTGAAAGGAAACAGGCAATTATTTAATGTATTTCAGTAACTTTTTCCTGTTTTGTGCCTCTGTTATCTATAGTCTCCACATACTGTGGTAGCTTTCAGTGTGTCCTGGAAGGATACACACACAGTAGTTGCACCAATTACTATCCCAAGGATCCAGTGACAGCTCTTGTCTCTTCTTATTTCCTGTTAGTTTCCCAGAGCACCCTATCTTATCAGATGATGTTTACAATAATCCCGCAGCCCTGTTGCCCTGGCCTCCTGATTGCAGCTCTGTAATAAACAGGTTTTGGTTGAACTCTAGTAAGTACGTGTCACAGTGGATCACCTATCCGTTAAATACAGTCAGTACAATTTTGTTGTTCTGATACAGAAGACCTTTAATCAGTCAAATTGCTTCTAGATAGGTGCACTTCCATTTTCTCTTTAAAGCAAAAGCAGGCAGGTTTTTTCAAGGTTTTGTAATTGCACTTGTTGAATGATCAGTAATTAGAATCAGAATAGTTTAGGTTGGAAAAGACCTCCAAGACCAATGAGTCCAACTCGTAACCCAGCACTGCCCACTCCACCACTAAATCTAAATGGTGTTCCCAAGCACATCTACATGTCTTTTAAACACCTCCAGGGATGGTGACTCAACCACTTCCCTGGGCAACCTTTTCTGGTATTTGACAACCCTTTCAGGGAAGAAGTTATGCCTCAGATCCCATCTAAACTGCCCCCGCTGCAACTTGAGGCTATTTCGTCTCATGCTGTTGTTACCTGGGAGAAGAGACTGACCCCGTCTTTCCACAAGCTGCTTTCAGGGAGCTTTAGAGATCTGTAAGGTCTCCCCTGAGCCTCCTTTTCTCCAGGCCAAACACCCCCAGCTCCCTCAGCTGCTCCTCATCAGGCTCACACTCCAAATCATTCCCCAGCTCCATTCCCCTTCTCTAGACTCATTCCAGTGCCTCAGTGTCTCCCTTGGAGCCCAACACCCCTAACTAGAAAAGTTGTGAAGGTTGTGCTTATGTTCGGGGTTAGAACAAGCTAAAAATCGAAATCTGCTTTGTGTGCTTATGTTGGGGTGCAGGAACATCCAGCAAAATTAAACACTGATGTTCTAAACCGGTAAATTCTGAGTTGTATCATGGCCAGAAGGGAGTGTCTCAGCCTTAACTGTGAAAGCAGATGAGCGTGAGAGTCTGCAGAGGTAATTTTATTACTCTAGATGACAGCAGTTAGCCTTTTAACTAAGCAGTATGTGTAGTTCTGGTGTGCTTGAGAAAAGATACAGAAAAAATTGAGCAGTCCAAAGAAGTTGCCTCTGGAATTATTTTCTAGATAGATAGAGTGTCTTACGTGAGACTTGCCTTTCAGACACTATCTTTTCTTTTCTTGCAGCAGCAGAGTAAGAGGTAGGAAAAATACCCTGTAAGTCTGTCTGGAAGAAAATGTCACAATTGTCAGTACTTGAAGTGAAACAAAAAGCCATACAAGGTTTCTGTGTTGTTGTTTTCTGTAATGGTGATGGTGACCAGCCTTTGGAACAATTCCCTGAGGGCATTGCTATCTTCTCTTAGTTAAAATTTAAACTATCACCTTTGGATGATTGCTTTCCTTTCGGAACAACTTGATAATCTGAATACAAGTAAATGAATTAAATATGGTAGTTTTTTGTGTACAGTAAGTTAGACTTTCATGTGCAGCAATTACTTATTAATTCATACTTTTAAGTTAACTGCAATTGCCTAATTCAATGGATGTAACTTGTTAAAGAACACAGATCTAACAGGAGTAAAATATTCTGAAAAAATTTTCAAGGTTCTGAATACAGTATTTCTGACAGAAGGAACGTTTAGTCAAAGGATGAAGTTAAATATATAACCAAATAAAGAAAGGGGAGAAACATTTTTAAAAATCTATCTGAAATATCATGAAGATATTACTAGAAAACATAACTAATGGTCTATTATATTCTTAAGACTGTTGGGATAGTTGAAAAGCTGTATTCATTGGTAAAACAGAGGCAAGGTAGATGGTAATTGCAGATAATGGGCTAAAACCAAAATAAAACAGAGTCTGGGTTTTGAATAAAATGTTTAAAACCCATGGAGAAAAGCAGTAATTGAAACAAAACCCATTTCCAACCTACACATTTGAATAGTGGAATAAAATTATGCTAATCTAACATATCTGCCTTATTGTGCTTTTCTGTTCATTATGCTGCATGCATAAGTATGAGATGGTTATTATCCCTTTGATAATGGTCCTTACTTATCTGCTTCAAATTGGTGTGCTCTTTCTGAGGACAGCAAATGCTGCCTTTTGAAGGATCTTGTTTACCAAATGAGTTTTCTCTGCTTGTTACATTGTTTTTTAGTTTAGTTTTGTTTACATCATGTAAAATGTATTGCACATATTTACTAAATTGTATTATGGGTTATTTCATGCCTATATATTTCTGGGTACCTCCCAAATCATGTCTGGAGGATTCCAGATCCATCTCCTAAGAATGATGCTGCAGAAGACTGGCATCCTCTCTCCTGTCACTAGGCAATACTGGGCACTCCAGAGAGAGGAGCAGGCTGTGCTCATAGCACACCTAATTACGGCCCTGGGAGGTAATTGCTTTGGGAACTGTAGCTGGGGATCATTTCATGTAAGTGGTATTAGTGCTGCTGAGATTTTAACATTGTTTATCACCATGACTAGTATTAGTTTTTTGTGGTAGGATTTTGTTTTCCTGTTAAATATGAACTCCTTCAGAGCACTGTCTGAGTGTTCAGCATTTTGCTACCGTGCATTAAATACTGGGCACACAATGAGACATGACTTGGTATTTGCAGTGAGTTCCAGAAGCATCCCAAAGTATTTATTGTGACATGTTTTGTGTCCTGAATTTAAAAATCACCTCATCGGTCTAACGCTGAGCTCTTGTTAGGTCCGGCCTTAAAGAGCGGTTATGATCATGTCTCAGTGTAACAAAGACCTAAAAACAGCAATTCTCTAAAGCTTGAATTATCCTCTATCTCGGGATCATAGAATTGTTTAGGTTGGAAAAGAGCTTTAAGACAGAGTCCGACTGTTACCCTACCCCTGCCAAGTCTGCCCCTAAACCATGCTGCTGAGTACCACACCTGCCTTTGAACACCACCAGGGACAACGGCTCAGCCCCTTCCACAGGCAGCCTATTGCACTGCTTGGCAATCCTTTTGGTGATACTCAGTCAGAGAATTTAAAGTAAGGTCACTTTCAAAATTTAATTAAGCTACAGCTGAATAAGCTGGCAAAAATGTTCCCTAGTGATTTCAGCCCCTCTCCTTTTTCACTCTTGTTCTTAGTTTTTGAATATTTCTGTACCTCCTGCAATACCGTTTCTAGCAGAGTTTGAGCATGAGGGCCAGAGAAAGCCTTTCTTTGCCTCCCATGTTAAATTAGCCTCAAGATTTTTGGTCAAAGTCCTCACCAGAGAGACAGGAATCGGAGCAGCCTTGGGCACAAAGTAGGTGGGCACTTCGATCACTCTTGCCAAAATTTGCTGTAAACACTAGACTATTCCACAAGAAGTTTGGGGTTTGTTTTGTTTTCTTTTTTCCCTTTTAAAGAAAGTTGCATTTGTCTGAGTCTATAGGTATGATTTAGTTCGACTCTGAACAGGAGTACTAGGTGAACCTTTATCAGCTTAAGGCAGAAACTGGGCACTGAAATCCTGCATGAAACCTGCCAGAATTAAGTTTCTCCGTGCATTTCCAAAATTAAATTATCGGGCCTGGAGGGATATTAAAAGTTTGAAGACTGTAAAAAAATCAGCATGCACGTATTTTAGGTATGACTAGGGTAGGTAACATTTTACTGGGGACAAAGTGGCAGGGGTTCACTTTCTCTATTTTTAAGGTGTGCCTAGAAGTTTATTTTAATCACCAAAGAGAATTTTATGTAAGGGAGAACAGGACTTTGGATCCATGAGTTGGATTTCTGCCAAAATTTAGGTGTGTACAGAAGTTAGTCCTTGGGGTTTGTGGCTTACTTTTAGATTTAGGACATCTAAAATCTCCTTAAAACATATGTTAGGCTATCTAAAGATCCACGTTTTGGGTCTCATCCTCAGTGCTTTGATAAGTAAAGCACAACCATGATTATTTTCAGAGGCACTAATGCTTTCTCATAGATGCCGCATGACCATTTTTATTCTTCGAACACCCAACCAAATTCTGCCCTGAAAGTGTAGCTGGAAATTTGGCAACCATTCTTGGAGCTATAGTTTATTAAATGAATTCTACAGCTGCAAAGTTTTAGCGTTTTTCATTTTGGAACTATATCAAAAGCTTTGCATTGTGTAAATGTGCGTAAAAGCCTTGTTTAAATGTGATCAGTGATGCGTAACCCAGATTTAATCGTGGCTGGCTTCCTACAGTGCCCAAATCCCTTCCTCAGTGGGGATGAGTGTTGAATCAGATACCATTTAGAGCCCTTTTCTGCAAAGTACAGATCAGTCTCAGAATGGTGTGACAGTCCTCTCATTTAATCTGACAAAGGCATTGAAAGCGTGGAGCTTTTAATAGTGTTGGTTTGGCACACTCTGAAAAACGGTAGATCCAGATTCCTTCCCAGGTGAGTTGTGTTTGGTTGTAGAAGAACACAACCTTCATATTCACCTGTTCCGTAACTTTCTATCTCTTGCACCTTTTAAGATCTCTCAGTGCATTATGGTAAGTCTACAGCCATCAGCTTACCACAGTCTAAGGTCAGGTTTCCAAGACCTTCTCTTAACATTTTATTAATTTCATTTACTTTGTTACACTTCTGTTGTATTTGATGGATGAAAAAACAGCCTAAAATTTGAGATACGTCATTGGAAAAATCTTTGAATTAGAAGCAAGCAATCAGAATGGACTCAAAGATTTCAAACAAATTTGATTTTCAAACCAATACTGTCTCAGCCTTATGTTGGATGTGATTTTTAAAGGGGTAGTCCACCGGTTTTCCAAACCCATTTTCAAGGACTTCAACTTTGACATTTGAGAAAAATGGTCCTAAAATAAGGTAGGTTGAAATGATCCACCTGTACTTAGCAGTCTTATTTGTAGGATCAATTACTGTAAATTATTTATTTTGCTTTTGAACAATGCAGGTAAAAAAGTAACAGTGGATATTGTAGTCTTTGGGTCAGCTCTGATGGCAGAAAAGATCCTCCCGAGTGTTTTTCTGTGCAGAAGGAAAGCGAGAGACTTGAATGGCACTCACAAGAATTCAGGCATGTATTTTTTCAGATTAGAGGTTTTGACTTGACAATAGGAACAATTTATGTCATCCACATATTTAGGCCACCTGTGAAACTAAGGGTTTGGAATTGGAACATGCCGTGAATACAGAGGAGCCATCAGTGTTTTCAGGCAGAAAACAGGAGTGTGTGTGCTAGTTTGCCAGGATGCACTGCCTGAAGTGTTTCATGACTTTGTAGCTTGAGCAATAGCAAAGGAATAGAAGATGCAAAAATTAAAGGCTTCGTTTATAAAAGATGGAAATGTTGAGACAAATCTGATATATCCTCTCAAGCTGTTTTGCTTGAAGATATGTATTTTCAAAAGGTTCTTGTGCATATAAAAGTAGCCTGCATGACATATTCACAGGCAGCTATTAATTCTCCAACTTGGAAGAGCATTAAGAGAAAATAAAATTTGTCTTTACATTTTTGTATGCTCTCATAGTAATAAATTCCTATCTCTGTTTGTCATAAAATGACTGAAGGTACCTTTTATTCAGAAAACATGAACTTAAATAGGAGGAGTGATGGTTTGCTTTACCTTCTGTTGGTAAATTTAATGAATACCTACTCTGTGTCAGAAATACAAGTAAGCAGCCAAAAAAATGTTACTAGTCTTGTTTATACATCTTGAGTTTTTAAAAATTATGATGACAGGCTAATAGCAGTTCATTTCTGGTTTATTACTGCTTAAAACTTTCAGATGGTGTGTGCAGGATTTATGTATGAGGTTAAACTTACTTATATTTTAAGTGTGCTATCTGGGACTTTGTTTTGATGTGTGCATCTAGGACCTAAGCAAAAGTGCATGGAGATAATTGTAAACTCTCCTGTTGTGTCCAGTGACTTTAAATCAGAGAAAATATCTCAATGTTTGATTGAAGCAGGAATTTTATGGAAATATCAAACATTCTAAGTGGCAAAAAATATTTTTGAATCTATTGGTGAGCAATCTACAAGAAATTGATTGAAAATGCATATTTATTAAAAATATGACTAGTGCTATTTTTAA
The DNA here is from genome assembly GCA_013397055.1 of Pachycephala philippinensis. Classification (NCBI taxonomy): domain Eukaryota; kingdom Metazoa; phylum Chordata; class Aves; order Passeriformes; genus Pachycephala; species Pachycephala philippinensis. The sequence goes on from VWZT01011616.1 coordinate 80,378, forward strand.
TTCAGTTTTATTTCAGGTTAGGAAAGAAAGAGACGCTGGTGAATGTTGTTTGGGTAGGTGAAGAGGGAGAATATGCTTCTAGTCCTTTCCACTTTTAGTTCTCAGTCTTTTTAACATGCCAACTTTTGTTGGATAGCAAACAGACCAGCCAAGGATGGCAGTTTGCACCAGTATTTATGGATGTGGCTTTTCAAAGGCGGGGTCCAGTGAGCCTCATCTCTCTCTATCCATTAGCTCTGCACTCGTGTTGGGCGAATAACTACAGGGTGTGAAGGAATAGGTGATTTACTCACCTCTGAATTGTAAACCTGAACATACATGCCAAGATCTTTGCTGATTTTTCTCCTGCTATTTCCCACTGGATGATGGTTTCTTAGAGCAAATATATTGATACAAATCCAAAACATCCTGTGGTATACAACTGGTTAACTGGAAATGCTGTGCGTGTAGAGCTGTTATTCTGACAGGAAGGTCTGTTAGAACCTGGTTCACCAAATATGCCTGAACTCAGCCTCACCAGGAAGGAATTAATTCAAACTGAACTTATATAAATTTCAGGGGTTTTCTGTCGTCTACTCCAAGTAGATACTAGAGCACACATGGCTGTGGGTGCAAAGGGCGTTGTTCTTGTGTGGCATTTCCGGTGTTCTAAAGACTGTTGCAATTGGGGTTTCACAAATTATTCTGACTCTGAAATCTTTGTTGGCTAGTCTTGTTTTATTGTCACCTTAGCTTGAATTGTAGGACTTCATGCACCTATTCATCTGCTTAACTGTTCAAATTAGTTAAAAAACACAAAGGTTTTCCTCATTACTTGTATTTTTTTGGTAAATAAACCAGAAAAGAAAACCATCAGCACTTTAAGTTGTTAACTGTGCTAATATCCAGCCAGATGAGATTTATGAATTAATACTGCATTGAGAAGAAAGAAATAATATATACCTTGCTACGTGACTGTTTCAAGCTGTCTGCAGCCTTAGGCAGACATGCTATACATGCCACATTTAAAAGGTTAGCTCTGTATCTGGAATAATGTTTAGAGCCTCAGGCTCAAATTTGACTATGTTTTGCTTGATATCTACTATTGCAAGGATATAAAGGAGCTATAAACCTGTCTAACCAACCTGTTAATCCCAGTTTATAGCTCTTCTGCAGGTCTAGAGTGACGTGAAATAGTGGGAATAAGGGAAAAAAATCTGGCCCTCCGTTTTGTTTGTAAAAGGAGGTTTATAGATTTTCAAAGCACAATTATGAAGAAATTGAAAGATAATCTGTGATTTATGTGGCAGTCTTCATGCTTGCATAATAAGATTATGCAGCAAACCCTGCTTGTGCTTTCCTTTGAAAATACTCAGCAGGTGCCCAATCCACTCTCCTTTTATAGACAGATTCAAAGGTCCATTTTGGTGCCATAAACCCTTGAAAATGGTGCCTATTGTGTACCTCCTATTTTCTAGTCTAAATGTTTGAGTAAAAGAAGCCTGATGATTGGAGAAAAATATATCTTTACATGTCTAAAATATTCGTTTCACTTTTCAAAAGCACATTTAATTGATAAGTATGGGATGTAGGGTAAGTGTCTATACTGACTTAAAAACATCCTCCAGGGAGGTTTATTCTAAAAAATGGTACCATTCCAATGTATTTTAGGTATATGCTAGGTTGATAAAAATTTTTATCTGAGTCAAGAATGCTTTTTCAGTTCATTATGACAGAATTTTCAATAGAATGCAACTTCTGAAATCCTATAATTAAATCTCTGTTTAGCTCTTATTTTTCACATTGCCAGGTAAGATGAGGTTCTAGAAAGGAATAATTCACTAAGTGGAATAAAACCAAAGGGGAAAACGGAGTCAGAACTGAAGGTCAGTGTCTTATTCAGAATATTGTATGAGGAATTGTGATACTTTTTGCGTCACGGATTCAGTAATTCATATTTCCATTAAAAATAGCAGAAACCTTAATCATTAAATCATAACTTATTCTTGAGGTGTTTGGGGAGATCAGTTCTTCATTCTTGCAGGTAAAATGGTAAAATAAATGAGACCTCTTGAATTGGAAGTGGATGAGGATGTTTTTGCAGGCAGTGTGTTGTGTTTTCAAGTGTGTACAGTTCCTCTCAACCAACCTTAAACTCTTTGGAGCAGTTCAAATCCATTGTGATGATGGATGGATTGCCCCACTGCCAGGTAATTCTGTTTTTCCACCTGAACCTTAAGGCTCATTAATCACTCATGCTCACTGAAGTCAATGGGACTGTAAGTCAGATTTTTGAAAGAGGACTTGAGGAATTATGTACTCTAATAGAACTGGGCTTGGAATAGTCTTGGACATCTCACTATTAACTGGGAAAATCTAAAGTGAAAGTGGAATCTGACTCGTTGAACTGGGCTCCCATTACAGCCAGCTGAGAACTGAAAGGGATGATTCATCCCGTGTATCTTGAGTTGCATCAAATCCACTAACGAATTTCATGAATAATTGCTGCACAAATCCTAACAAGGGAAGTTCTTTTGGAGAAACACAGCTTGTATTCAGGCAAGGATGTGCATAGCTGCAGAATTTCTGGTTGTGGATTCTTTATATGATAGCAGTAAATACTGTAAAAGGTCTAGATATTGCCTGTAAGGTTATATATATGCTGTTAAGGATATAGACTATTTCAGAATGCTTACCTCCCTTGATTACAGTTCTTCATTTTGATATTAGCTAGAATATGTTTTTAATATAATACCATCACTTGAAGAAATCAAAATATTGTAGCAGTGAGAGGTTGTTTTACCCCAATACCCATTTGAGTAGGTTCTTTAAATTAAAACAAGTACAAACTGCCAAGAATATTTCTAGGTGCTTTAAGCCAATATCCATTGTTCACCACGATGAAAGTCTCCACTTCGGATGATAGGTACTTTCACAAATACAATAAAATGTAGACAGAGTTTTTAAAATTCCTATTTCAGCCTTTTGCTGGACAGTGGTGGTATATGGATTCACCCTGAATGTGTGCTATGATATTTTGAGTTTCCATGTACAGGCTGTGGGAATCTTATTCTTATGTTAACAGCATACAATGCAATTAGGGTTTTTATTTAAAATAATGTGAATGTAATATTCACTTCCAAGGGAATTTCACTGTTATTCAGCATCAATTAACTTGACATAAAAATCATTTGTTACAATTCCCATGTAAAGTAGAAATACTTATCTTATGTGGCAAATTACGCTTAGCTCTTTTGATTTTTATGTTGATGTAATTTCATTCCACTGTAACTAATTTAGCATTAATTAATGTCCAGATTAGCATTTCAGTGCTACTACATCAACATTGGGAATTGCTAGGATTTTCCTTTCACACAATTTAGTTGGCATATCCAGTTGGGGTTTGGGGAACACTCTGTTTCTTATCGGAAAGCTGATGGAAGTTCCTTTCTGTCATACTTTGTGTTCTGAGTGACAAATGGATGGGTTCCTCCACCATCCATTGGTATGCTGGAAAGCAGGCAGGAGTGTCTTCTCCTCCTTCTTGAATGGAATTTGAGTGAACACAAATGTGTGACCCTTCACTAATACCGTTCAAAAACTCAGTATTCACTAAACACGAGTGCAAGTACACAGCCACTCATTCTGTCTTGTTATTGCCACTAAGCTTAGGGATTCTATGCAAAGATTTTTATTCTCAAAGGAAATGTCTCTGTAGTCTTGTTCAATTGAAAAGTAGCCATCTGGGGACTTGCATTAATGTAGACAATAGAAAAGTGATAAAGGAAATGATGTATTCTATCAACCTTAAACTCTTTAACCATTTAACTTCTTTGCTGTTATGGACTAAGATACCTAAAATGTATAAATACACATTCACTTAATTCAGGAAAATTTTATTGGAAGTATACTCTGATTGTGCCTCTTCAAGCATTGGAATTTGCAATGACTTTGGAAAATCAAACTGGACATAGTACTGATGTGGTCTTAACTGCAAAGAATGTAATTCTCATTTCCTTACATTATGCCAGTTCTGGGCTTATTAGTTTCAATTTGCATTTTGTTTCATGATAAAGCAGGTGCAGGCCACTGCAAAAGGACCTGGGACATTGACCCTGGGGTTCTTGTGTCAGTACAGGGAATATTTTATTTAAACAGTCTCCACACAGGCCCTTTGCTGCACAGCTGCTTGAACAAGCTGTGGTGCCCAGTTGTCTTTGTCCTAGTTGTGAACCTACCCTTTGTCTTGACTAAGAATAGCCTGTGAACATGCTGCTGCTTTGGAGGTTATGTTTGCTATTCAATAAATTTTTCATGCAGTCACAGGTTTTTTACCTTCAGATTGTTCACTGCTTGTCCAAGGAATGACTTATGGTATAGAGAAATTCCCCTGGAAATTTACTTCTCAGTGATGGGGATGAAGAAAACAGGATGCAAGCTCACATATTCCTTATTTGTAATACAGACCCATAGGTAAGGTCCTAATTTATGAAATAGAAGTTGCTTTCCATTCTTACACACATGGCTGCCTGAAATAACAGGAGATCTGAGGCTAAATTGTTAGAAAGAGGGGATGATGGCAAAGGGACTCTTGTTCTGAAGGAGTAGAAATTTCCTGTTAGTTTCAAGTGTTCACTTTAGGAGTATTTCAGAACTTTCATAAAAATTGAGTCATAGGAATCTCTCTGTAACCTCCATCTGCAGGCCTCTATTATATTTTATTTTTTCCTAGCCTTTCAGCTTGAAGCCTTTGTTTTTGTCATTGACATTCATGCATTGGGTGAGCAGTGATTCAGCATGTCCTGGGCACTGCCTGCTCCTGCTCTCATTAGGACACCCCAAAAAGACAGCCAACAGCTTGGGAGCAATTACAGTGAGTTCATGGATGCAGTGGTGCAGAATTCCACTCCATAAACTATGACAGAGTTCTTTGGAAGTGGTTAACCACACTATCACTTGGGAATTAAATGGGAGTCAGGCCCTGGGTGTCTGAGGAAGGAATAGAAAATTAGAATGTCCCAGCAAAGCAAATTACAGCAGTCTGGAACTTATAGAGCAAACCATCTCTCTGGGCAAAAGGAAGTTTTGTGAAGAACAATGCAGAGCATAAGAGACCATTAAAAGAGGAAAACTTTCTTCATGAAATCTTTAAAGATTAGCCATTGAAAAAATATTCAGAAGAGAAAGGCTCATAAGGGATGGCTGTCACTCATAACTTGATTTAAAACCAGAAGTTAGTAGTGATACTTCAGTCTGTAACTGGTTCTCCTGAGTAGGAAATGTCACGATCTTAAATAAAATGTGTTCCACCTAAGCAGGATCCCAGTACTTCATTCAAATGGGAATTTTACACTTATCTCGGAATAATACTTTTTTTTGGCATTGTTATCTAGTATTCCTCCTAAACAATCAGAGTAAATTAGAAAAAAAAAGTGCTCCTATAAATTACTCTTAAATCTTTTGTTATTACTCCAATGGTGGCAAATTTTGAAATGGCCACAGAGGCCCAGAATTTGCCATGTAGCAAAGTTTGAAATCAGTGGAACTGGGGCTTTGTTTATATTAGGCATTTTATTGCAGTATTGTAAGTACACGGAGGCAGTTATTGCAGGGGCTGTGCATATAGTGATTATATTATTATATGTGATACAAGCGTTTATTCTGATTGCTGTCACCACAGGCACATATGGCTTGAAGGTTTCTGAAGGGGAAAGGCATCAGGGACACAGTGGCTGACTTTGTGCTGGGGTGCTTTAAGGGGAAAGCTGCTGGTTTAGCCCCCTTCAGAAGGATTCCATTTGCATGCATCCAGAGAGCCATGAAAGCTGAACACGCCATGTGGAGACATTCGGGGAATCTTTTCTCTCCTGTGTGTAGGAGACTTTGAGAACTGCAGTGCTTCCCCAGCTCCCCGAGACTGGCACAAGCTGCATATTCCATCTCCCAGTGACGTTNTTTTATTCTGATTGCTGTCACCACTGTCACCACAGGCACATATGGCTTGAAGGTTTCTGAAGGGGAAAGGCATCAGGTACACAGTGGCTGACTTTGTGCTGGGGTGCTTTAAGGGGAAAGCTGCTGGTTTAGCCCCCTTCAGAAGGATTCCATTTGCATGCATCCAGAGAGCCATGAAAGCTGAACACGCCATGTGGAGACATTCGGGGAATCTTTTCTCTCCTGTGTGTAGGAGACTTTGAGAACTGCAGTGCTTCCCCAGCTCCCCGAGACTGGCACAAGCTGCATATTCCATCTCCCAGTGATGTTGTGGTGTTAGGCCAGCACCCAGCTGTGTGTTGGCATTTTCACTGGCGCCAGCTGAGGAGCGGCTGAGTTGGTGAGCAGCACCCTTGTGCTTTGCCCTTCTACCAAGAGCTCCCACTTGGTCTCTCAGTGATGTTTACTAGAGGTGGCTGTGCCACACCGGGTACTGCTGGTGACAGACTTGATGGTTGAACTGCTGCATGCCAAAGATTTCTTACAGAATTATAAGTACTGGTATCCAGTGGCTGAGGAAGGAATCCCATGAGTTTGCTCCACTGGGTTACAACTCCTGCTGCTCAAGGAGTAAATTACTCACTGTTCTCAGCCCTCCTGTCAGGTACTGCACAAGCACTGGAGGAGTCACTCCTCCCAGCCAGGGGGTTGCAAAAGGGATTTCCATGACATTTCAAAACCAACCAGTAGCAAAAGGAAGAAGTAAATTCCAGACTCTCCCACTTCTGATCGCAGCCTCAATCAATAGCTATTCCATCCAGACCTTCCCTGCAGTGCTATACATCTTCTAGTCCTGTTGTAAAGCTGTTACATAAAGATTTTTTGATAGCCAGACCTTTTGTCAGCCTGCGTGGCAGCAGAGCTCTGGGGCGCACCCATGGGACTGTTCTGCCTCGAAAGCCATGTTGTATCATGTGTTAATGACATTTTTGCAGTTGCTAGACACCTTGAGGAAGAAGCAGCTTTGTCTTTGTTCAGGGTAATATACTGTATTAAGGAGTAAACAGCCCATGCAAGCTATCATTCTGTGACAGCCTGAAAGCTTTGACCTGCAGCAAGGTAAATTGTATAGCTAACTAAAAGCCAGTCCTGCTAAATGGGCCTTTATTTACCTTGAAATAGGATCTGTTGGAAACACAGGCTGCTTCAGGTAATAGGCATTTACCCCTCTATATGCTTTGGTTTGGTCTTTTTATACAAGGGAGTTGCATTGTACCATGAGAGATGTGACAGTGAGACTTAGTTTGTGTGATGCTGCAAAGAAAAAGTACAAAAACTGGCTTAGATTATTTTAAATAAAATTAATTTAGTGGGACACATTTAAATTACTCTGAAATAAAGAGGACAAGCCAGCAAATGCTAGGGAGTTTAACATGAAAATTTGATTCAGATCACGTGGATAATTCATACTTCACATTCCTTTTCTTTCTAGTTCAGGATAAAAGTCATGCTAAAATTTTAATCAGGACTACTATGAATGACTGAACTCTGTTTCCTCTTACTAGAGATAGTTTTGTGTTTCTCTGTACCTTATCCTTTATCTGTAACTATCTTTCCACAAGGACATTTTATAAACTGCTAAAATCTCCCTGGTGCTGCTTAACAGTTGTGCTGTTCTTGTGTGTTTGTTTTCAAATTTCTCTTGTTGTTATCTCCCCTTAAAAACGCCAGTATGGTAAATGTTTTTCATCCAAGTCTTCTGTCATCCTTGAGGCTTTCCCATCTTCCTTAGGGTTTGGTCCAAAGTACTTTGAAGTCAATGGGAACAATCCCATTTTCCCCACAGCTAGTTTTTGGAAGAGTCATTAGATTTCAGTACACTCAGTATAACCAGAAAACTCTTGGTTTGCAAGTCCGGTCTCTGTCCTTGAATACTTACTTTAATTTGAATAAAGTGAATTTATTCACTTTATTCAAGTGAACTCTCCTTGAAGCTGAATAATTGACTTCACACCAGTGTTTTCCCTCTTCTCCACAGCCATGGTTTGTTTTAGAAAGGAGAAGGATGTGACTTTTCCACAGTGTTGTATATAAATATGTGGTGTGGCACAAAAAGTGGGAATCATAAGAATTCGAGTGATTTGTTAATTATCCTAAAAAAGGTCCTGTAAATCTTTTGTTCTGCCCACTGCAAAGGGATGTTCTGTTAATCCACAGAATATCTTTTGTGAAATATCTTGCACAACTACAATCTTAAACAACCAGACAATTTATTTCCCAGGGGACATTATATCTGCAAATATCAGCTCTCCTTCCTCATAATTTCGGTGCTGAATACACTGCCCTAGTAGACAACTGGTGTGTGTTTCTGCCCTCAAACTCGGCTTCAAACTCATTCAGTCTTTGAAATAAAATTATTTGTGTAGCCTTATATCATATAATTCTTGTTCAACACCTTCACAAAATGCTTAAGCTTAGGAGGAAAGTTCCTTGATATGTTTAAAATAATAAATAATTCAGCAGAATCGATTTCCCCCCCCCATTTTCTAAGCAAGAAGAAGTGAAGTGAGTCAAACTCAATCCAGAAAATATACAGCACATGCAGTAAAAAGCAGAGTTATCTATAAAAACACCTGGAAAATGAAAATTTGGTTTAAGTATTATCAATTCCCTTGAAACACTTCTCCAACGTCACTTTTTGAGTAAACTCCTATTGTACAGAATGATTTAAAATGTATTCATTATCTTACTTTCCCCAGTTCTTTAGACTGAAGTTTGTTCTGTAGCTGTGCACTATTAACCTAACTGTTCTGTGTTTATCCCTTTCACTTATGCTTTATACTGTAGAAGAAATAAAATTTTAGGGTTGCTGATAAATTTTTAATAGACAATATGTGATTTCTGTTAGTGCTTATAAAATAGTTTTATAGCCTATACAATGTTCAGGTTAATGTTGCTTTTTCAGCAGCACAAATAGTTTTAAAACTTTCTTCTAATTTCTCTTATGACATAAATCTTTCTTTCCTTATGTAAGAAGGAGGTCTTTGGAAAATGTCATTCAAATTCCAGGGTTCCCACAGAGGTTTACTTTGCTGGGACCTGTGATATTATTCTGTGGGGTTGGTTTTGCATTCAGCCTCTGACGTGGAGAGCTCTAAACACGAAACATGTCTTTGAGCAAGGCTCGGCAGTGAACGATCAGAATTTGTTATCTGCGTGTAGGTGTCCAGAGCATTGTGCATTGCCAGCTCAGTTTCCAGAGCACCATCTATCTCCTGCACTTGAAATATCATCTGTTGATCATGGGATTAACTTCAAGCCAATACATATTTCTCTCTCAACAATAAGAAGGGAGTGGCAGTTTTCTCTGACAAATTGAATCCCTGCCAAAGTTACCCAGAGGACTTAAACCAGACCTTAGTTTCATGGAGAAGATCTTCTGAAGACATGTGGTGCTTAAGTGCCAAGGGACCCCTGAGAACTGTGAGACGGAGTGAAATTGGTGGAACAAAATGAAACATCTCGTAGTGAACTGCCCGGATTATGTGTGTATTAAAAGCTATTTCTGACATTCACATTCAAACTCAGTGCGAGCTTCAGGCACTGCCCAGTCTTGGAGCCGTCCTGGTTTAACCCCAGCTGGAAACTCGGCCCCACAGAGCCTCTCCCTCCCTCCACCCCGGTGGGGTGGTGGAGAGGCTCAGAGGGGCAAGAGTGAGGACTTGTGGGTTGAGATAAAGGCAGCTTAGTCAGTAAAGCAAAAGCTGCAGCCAGAAGGGAAGCAAAAGGAGGAATCCATTCACAAACACTTGCCCTGGGCAGGCAGGTGTTTGGCCATCCCCAGGGGAGCAGGGCTCCATCACGCATAATGGTGACTTGGGAAGATAAGTGTCATTGCTCTGAATGTTCCTTCTCCTTCCTCCAGCTCTGTGCACTGAACATGATGCCACGTGTTGTGGAATATCCCTTGGATCAGCTGGGGTCAGCTGTGTCCCCTCCCAATTTGTTGTGCACCCCCAGCTTCTCGCTGTTGGGGCCATGTGAGAAGCTGAAAAGACCTTGACTCCGTGTGAGCGCTGCTCAGCAATAACTAAAACACCCCCAAATTATCCAAAACACGACACCATACCACTATGACAAAAATGAATTCTGCCTTGGCCCAAACCAGCACTATAGTCCACCTAAAAAATAGCGTGGAATGTTTTATGATGACTGTACCTCATGTTTGTTTAATGCTATAAACAAACTTGTCTATGAAAAGAAGCACAGCTGAGGAAACAGGAGCAGAACTGACAGGGACCAAGGAGGTATTCTTGGTTTGACTTGACCTGTTAGCAAACCCTCCTGTCCATTTGCTTCTGCTTTAGTAAACTCACTTGAGGAAAGCTCTCACTTGTGTACAGTACAAATACGGGGTTAGGTGCTGGTGATAACGAGGACAGTGATCTGTCAGCTTCAGTAGTCACTATTGCTACCTTGATCTCTGTTTACTCGTCCCTTAGGCTGTTCAGGCTGGTTATCTTTCAAATGTCTTTTTAAATTGCATTTGAATATGTTTCTTATTTTGTGCACAGAGATCCATCAAATTGACGGGAAAATGAAGGAGGTATTGCTAGAAATTTAGGGGTGTCTCTTGAAAACTGTTTCCTATCAGAGAGCTATCACTTACTGTCAGTAACATAATGGGGTTTTGCATACTAACAGCAAGCCCTTGAAATATTGTTCATATTGTTCAATCGTGACTTCAAGCAATCATTATGATACTGACACCTGGCTTTTGAGAAGTGAAATATTACAATAGTTGTGCTCTAAGCTTTAAGGACAAATCAGTTAAACTGCTGATTCTGTTAATCCCTGTAGAAATTTGTAAATGAAAACTCTTTCACCGTGGCCCTTTTTGTCTTCCCTATCCTAAGAAGACTGGCTTTTCAAAGAGATACCAGCAATCATATCACACAAAATATTACAGAGGGAAAAAAAAAAACCAAACAAGAACCCAGCAGCACTGCCAAGCCTAAAGGTGAAAGGCTGTTTGATATTTTATTCCATGTACACTACTCATCCGGGTTGCTTTTTGCTTAAGTCATTGGCTAAGAATTTTCTCTGAATTGTCTGGTATCTGTTGCCTTACTGGGGGTATTAAAGATGCTTAATGAAGTAATTTTTATTAGTATTTTCCGTAAACATCCTGGAAACAGTGATTTCAGTTCTATCAATATGTAAACCGTGAAATAAAGGGTGGCGAAATTATCTGTACTAGTGCAGGGTTTGATACTTAATTCTTCCCCCATTTGGTTCTTCAGAAGCCTGTGTTCTTCATCTGGGGATGGATTGGTCTTAAAATGATGTGAAGTTTCATGGGTAAAACTCTCCTATGTTGCACAGATAAAGTGTAATTTTAGAGTGAGGCTGGCTGCTCTTCAGATTTCATCCTGAAGTATTTTGCTATTGAGTGGATCTGTTTTATCACCTTCCCGTAGTTTAAGCCAGAAGCAGAGTTTGAAGCCTATTTTCTCATGTGTTTCCTGCTGGGAAACACATTGAACAGCAGGAGAATATGGTTCTGGGTTCAGGTATTTTTCCCTGTTATTTAGGAGTCGAACCCCTAGCAAACTCTGGAATATTTTCCACTGTTTGAATATGCCACTTCTCATCTCTTAAAGCCTTTTAAAAACTCTCAGGCTTGCCAACACGTGCATCTGAAGCATCCTACATCTGCATGAGGCACAGCAAAATGAATATGGATGATTTCAAACTGCAGTGTGCAGCCATCTTTTCCCCAGGTATATTTCCCAGTCCAACAACTTTATACAGGCAGTACCACATATCCATAAATGCTGCCAAAGCCAATTGCCAACCCTTTGGAGCTGGCAAACTGGCAACAAAGTTCTGCATGGAGTGTCCACTTTATATAATTGCCTACCATCATTTCAGTGGCAAGCTGCCACTGGGTGAAATGCTTTCTGCACTGCGGTTTCTTCTGTTCCCAGTTGTGTACAGACTTTTACTCCTTTCCAATCAGTTTATTGTAGTGTGAGCATTTAAAAAAAAAAAATCTCATATATAATTTCCTTTTGCCTGTGCAAAGAGCTGCTTACAGCAAGATGTTCGGCAAAGGCAAAACCTGTGCTTTGGATATTAGACCATTCAGATGCAGTGCTGTGACAGAATGAGCTCTCCCTTTCAGTGTAGTTTGGCTAATCTGAAGTTTCAAGATGGGGAACAGTCAGAAGGCGTCACTGCAATCTGCGTTGGTGTTAGGCGTGAAGTGTAAGAAGTGCTTAAATCATCTGATCAAGGATCACTGATTTCCTTCATCTCTTCAGCATTTAGCACAGTTTGGCCCTGTTTTTGTCCTGGATGCTCTGACAACTTAACTTTGTTTTAGTAGTAAACACGTCATGAACTGCAGCTTTCAAACTGGCTCGGAGGAAGATCATGGCTAATTGCAATGGCGAATGATTCCTCATTTTGCTTTGCTTGTTATAAGCATTTAGAGTCTCTGTTCTTTTTAGGCAGTTATCTAGACAAGTAAATCCCACTAAGATTCCCCAAATCTGTGCATTCAACTTATGCTAGCAACTCTGAAAGTCACTTAAATAATTTAAATGCCTGTAATCACAGACACTTCTGAATGGCAATGCATTTTCTTTCTTCACGAGTAATTTTCAATAATTTTGAAATTCAAAATGTCCTTAAGTTATCCAGTCCTCGTATTGCTTGATTATTCTATCTGCTGTATTTATAATTGGGCAAGCATAATCATAACTAAGCATAATTCCTCACTGCAGAGTAGGTAATAAAAGCAGGATTGGCCACAAAGCTGATCAGTGAGAGGAAAGCTGCCAGGGCCAGTTTGGGGTTCAGCATTTCAGAGTTCTTCCTGCTTCTCCTCAGCCTGGGCAGGTTCAATGACAGGTGCTGGTACCTATGATTTGAAATGAGACCCTTCTCTGTTTCCTATCCCGTCAGTCTGCATTTCTGCTACCTTATTATTTTTTCCAAATGCAGATAGGTTTCCAGGGAACACATGAAATATGTTCTTGCAGGTTTCCATGGCACTATATAGCAATAAGAAATGAATTTTTATTTCACCTCTAATTTCTACTGACTTGCAATAACTTCTTCAGAAATAACCCAGTTTTCCAAATTAAAGTTCAAAAAACCTAATTCCTCTCAAATAGACATTGCACTGTCTTGTGTTTTGTGGCATGACAGTCTTTTACCAGTTTTTGACAGCATTAATCTGCATTTCATTATTGAAATTCATAACAGGTTTATATGATGCTGGCTACAGCAGATAACTTGGAAGCAATTCCTCTTTAGTTATATTATTTCTGGATCAATTGATCTCTATCATATTTCCATTTAAGAATTTGCAAAGTAATAATTTGAGGTAACAGTTCTTAATTTGGAATGGATTTAAAACAGGAAAATAAGTGATTTACTCTTCAGCCAGGTTACACACTTCAAATACTATTCAGGTGATAACTTGGTGAAGACATGGTCTCTGATAGAAAAATGTATGGTAGTTTGATAAATGGTGTCTCTGGAAAACACTGAGTGACCAATGGCCATATGGATTTACTGTGCTACGGCACTAACAGCCCATTTCAAATCAGGTGAACATCTATGAATATATTCTCAATATCAAGCATAGTGGTGTTGAAAGAGTCTTTATTTTTCTCCTGCTAACCCACGCATGGCATATTGCACCAACGAGATATTCTTTTTACTGAAAGGCAGATATTAGAAGCTGTATCTGAGAGTATCAAATCAATCTTCAGATATTAACAAAATGGCACTAAAATTGCAAAACCTAACAACCCTGGCTGAACTGTTAAGTAAGGCTCTCTTATGTCTGGAAAATTATAGGTCTAGTGATGAAATTACAGCCTAGCTAATTATTGTTTCTGATTTTCCTGAAGGAACTGATAGGTTCAGTGTTTAATTTTTCCCCTCAATTATAAAGTGCCCAAGATTATTTTAAAATTAGGATCCCTAAAATTAGAATTCTTAACCAAACAGGTAAATTGAATATTGCTGAATGGAGTTACGGATTAACCTTCTTGGAGATTTTCCACAGAGAATAATTAAGATTGGAAAGTCTCTGTGACATTCATCTTGTCAGACTTCAAAACTGGATCAGGTTAGCAGGGCTCTGCTTATCCCTGTTCTGAATATCACCAAGGCCACGTGTTTCTGGGCAAATATTTATGGGAATTGAGTGAGATCAACGTGAGTGTGACTCCTATTTTTACGTAGATTTGCCTGCCCTACCTGTTCCTACAAGCTGCCTGCAAAACATTGTTACAGACACCATGACCTCTAACACCTTGTGTGTCTGAGAGGGGCATTTTGAACCAGGTCACGTGTGGAAGTTTAATTCCTGATGCTGCATGCTGGGCTGGCTGGATAGATGTACCAGGATAACTCCATAGTCCTAAAGAGTCACTGCTAACTGCTGGTTTTTCCCAGCTGGTATTTTCTTTACTAAGAATCCAAATCTATGCCAGGGAGCTCAAGGCTGAAAGAGCAGATTTTTGGCTGTCTAATACTTAAATTGGGAAGCTTATGCCTGTCTATGTAATTGTTTAAATGAAAGGTCTCAGTGCTTTAAATGGAAAGAAAACAAAAATGTGTAGGATGCAGTTTTTGCCTCATTAAAATAAGTTGGAATTCTCTATTAACATGCTTCTAGTGTTTTCTGGGATTTTAGCCATAATACTGGAGTAAAGAAAAATCCTGAGGCATAAAATCCAGTCTCTAGGTGCTTACCTTTGGAGTGCAGAACAGTTAAAAACAAAGTCAAGGATAATCAAAGGTAGGCCTTTGTTAGTATGAAAAAGGACGGAGATACTTACTGAGAAGGAAGGACCATAACAATCAAAAGCAGGTTCTTTCCATTTGCAGTGAGCTTTAGAGCCAGCCTCCTTTCCAATTTAAAGAGTGAACATTATGTGTGGACAAGGATTTCAGGAATATGCTTTGAATAAAATCCTAAGCCCTCTTTCTCCAAAAAGCATTAAGCACACGGTATTAAGAAGGAAATGCAATTTTAAAATGGAAAAAACCCCTTTACAGGCAGGTATCTTTCAAAAGAAAGTAAGTCCATTATGAGCTGGAAAAGGAGTAGCGATTATTTATGGATCTGAAAGTGTTTGTAATGTTGTTATTAGAAATGACTTTGTAGAAAGGAAACTCTTTTGAAATACGATTATGAGAAAGACAAAATTAAAATTCAGGTCAGGTATATTTTTGGGCTTGCACCTGTCATATTTTGAGCCACCCTGCAGCAATGTATATATAGAGTAAAATAGTCCATGAGAGAATGTTTTTGAATTTTAATGACAGCTTCAGGGGTTTCATGACCTATCAGCTCTGGAAATAATAGTACTGGTTCGTAAGAATTTTCAGTAAAAATCATATGACAATAAAAATGGTGGGCTCTGTGTAGAAAGAGAAAATTGATTAAAGAATTATGAAATGTTAAGCACTGACCTTGGTAAGACTCAGGCTTCTGGCCCCAAATCAGGGAGATTTGCAGCAATCCAAAGCAATAACTGTTGGACAAATATCGTGTATTTTACAGCTGTAATTTGAAAGCAGCATGTGGCAGACTGGTGTAATTTATGCCAAAGTGTATTTTTATTGCCTAACTCATTACTCTTTCCAGTGGGAGCCAAGAATGTAACCTGCCCAGGTA
Organism: Pachycephala philippinensis; assembly: GCA_013397055.1. Classification (NCBI taxonomy): domain Eukaryota; kingdom Metazoa; phylum Chordata; class Aves; order Passeriformes; genus Pachycephala; species Pachycephala philippinensis. The sequence continues at coordinate 95,997 of VWZT01011616.1, forward strand.
CTACTGAAAATCCAAATTGTTTGCTAACAATTGCCTTAGGTACATAAATAGCTGTGCAAGTCTAAGCCATTAGATGCTATATTCTTGTGACAAGGAAACACTGTTTTCCTTGGAGTGTGAGTGGATATGTGCATGTTAATGACAAAACTCAATGAGAATGGGTGAGGAGAGAATTTCCTCCCAGAAGGGTTTATGGCAGGCGTGATTTCCAAGCTGTGTGTGGTTTTTCTGGTTCTTGGCGTTATGTGGGTTTTTGGGGTTTTTTTTTCCTGTAAGGGAACCAACAGAATAGAGCCGTCCATTTTGAAAGGTAAGATTTGACGTGGCAGACAATGATTTTCCTGCATTAATTGTTAGGAAAGCACTTGTCTTCAGAGAGATAACTGGTGCCAAGATTGTTTTGAAGTCAGTCCTAGGCTGCCACTGGCGTTAGGTTAAAGAGTGAGACGGAGCAGTTAAACACTGGCTGCCCAGGGAAGGGTCGGAGCCGCCTCTGGAGGTGCTCAGGTAGTGACTGGAGGTGGCCCTCAGTGCCGTGCTTTAGGTGACCAGGTGGGTGTTCGGTTGGAGCTTGAACTTGATCCTGAAGGCCTTTTCCACCCTTTACGATTCTGTGGATGAACCTGCACTCTGGATCAATGGCAAAGTGTCAAATGACTGCAACGCAATGATGTTGGCTCTTTAAAATCCTCATCTGTCTTCTCTCAATCTAGTTGTCTATTAGGCCTTATCAGTTCTTCTGAGTTATCCTTGAATTTTTTTGCATAGTGGAAGGAGAATTTGGCTCCACTAAAGTTGGTCTTAAATTGAGCTGAACAGTCAAGATGTTTTCTTTGCCAGTCACTGAAGTTTGTAGGTGGTAGACTAAAAAAACCAGTCTCTCTGGAAAATATAACCTTTCTTAGTAACCAAAGGTGTGAAACAGGACTTTGCTAATCAGACATGTAACAAATTCATAATTTTCTGCACACTGCTGTCAAGAAGCAGATGCAGCTCATTGCATTGGTGTGTTCATTAATGCTCTGCAACATGTTTTCAAATAAAATCCGGTCAATTACTCCAGATAGACTTATCATGAATATGTGAAATATTCAACAAAATATTTTCTCTCAGATGAATGAACAGACTTTAATTGACTTGAAAATCTGTATTTTTGTCAGCAGAAAAGAATCTGGGGTACTTTGCTTATGTAATATTACATATTTAATTTCTTTTGTTATTAATAGGGTCTCTTCGAACATAGCGATTTAAAAATCATGCTTGAGATATTCAATGGGAACAAAATACAACCCTGATTTTATGACAGCAGTTGCTTTTAGAAGGGTAAGTTAATGTTTCTGAGAAAATGGGACTTAATATGGCACTTTTAAAAGGACTGATAGTAGAAATTCATCTATGTGTATTTTTATCAAGAACAAGTGGTTTGATTCACACATTCAGGAAAATGCGGGAAGTTAATTGCACAATTTAGAATTGAACCTAGATTCTGGCTAATGTATTAATTAGTGACCCATTGTTTTCTCCAACAGGTGACTAAGTCCCATTTGTTTCTATTTAAAAGAAGATCCTGTAGTAATACATGTCACGCTTTTAATACCTGATCCCTATCATTTACCTGGTAGCTTCTTGAAGCCTCTTTGTGCATTGATCCTGAATTTGGGATAGAAGAGCTTTGATGATCATTCACAGAATCAGCCCACTTCCCTTTCCCCAGTCTTGTCCCTGTGCTGTAATGAATGGACTCTTCTCCTTTGAGCTCCAGTTGATCAGTGCAACTTTATAGGTGTTTGCATGCAATTTGCAAACCCAAAAAAGAGGTGAAGAAGGGAACAGATGAAATAAATTGGAGTTATGTGGGAAAAAAAAAAAAGCTGGCTGTTAGAAGGTAATTGAGTAATTGTTCTTGAGTTGTCTGTCCTCAAATATTCTGAAAACATGCTTTCCGGTATTTGCTGGGTTTTCTCAAAAAATTTATCAAGTTACATCTTTTAAAGATTCCTTTTCTCTAGTCCACACTTTGCTGTCTAGAATCCAGTGAAATATTCTGGGTTGTTAAAACTTAGTTTTGTCATTTTCTTTCTATAAAGACCTTTCAAGGCAAAGGTCTTCCACTGCCGTGGCCTTAAGTTCAGTCTAATGAAGGTACTGCATGTGAAAATCTATTGTAAATAAGAACTTTTAAAGAAACTGAAGGAATAAACTGGGAAACAAATTTTGAGACGTGGTGTAGTAGATATTGTTTTCTATCACCAGTTAATGGTTCTGTGGTACCTGACACTTGCAGAATGTTTATTCATTTTAGTTCTTCCCCCCTGGGGGCTTCTAATCAGCTTCTCAGTGCAGCAGCCACGGAATCCTGGACAAAACCAAAGCACGAATCATGTGGATTTAACAGGAGTTCCTAATGGCGAGGTCCCGTGTGTCTTGTTCTCTTCAGGTGCAGCAAGATCAATTAAATATCACCGTGTACAATTCACTCCAGTGGGCTGCTTTGATCTACTCCAGAAAATACATTTTTTCAGTCTCCTTTCTTTTCTGTGCAAGGCCGTTCTAGCTGTAGGCATTTTTCATATCTTTTCAAGGGAATCACATTCATCAATGATGCAAGATCAAGAAATCAATAGATCAGTGTACAGCTGGGCTAAAGATTGTAAATTATCCATTAAGTTGTACCAACTTGCATTTTAACAAAGAGTAAGACGTATTTGAACAAAAGTTCATTTTGTCCAAGTTTATAACTTGGCATCTTCAGTGAAAAATCAGGCCATAATTAAAGCTTGAAAAGCATTTATCCTCAATGATCAGGACAAGAAAGGTAATATTTTTATCGAAAACTTTAACTTTTTTGGTTAATATCCAACAATGAAAATGGTTTGAATATTTTAATTCAGATATCTTGGGAAATCTGTACCTGCCCTTTAATGTTTTCATAGTGTGTGACAAAACAAATCTACAGAATTACATTTATATCAGTACATAAAGTGTGGATGTATCTTATGCTCTGTATTCCATTGAGTTGGGGTGGGGGCTCTTAGGATATTTGCAACTTACACTGAAAACAGAGACAGTGTTTTCATGGACTTTACTGGGAGTTTACCACAAATATTTAGGCTTAATGTCCTTTTAGCTAGTTATCCTGACATTGGCATTTCTGGGAGGTTAGCTGTTCCTGAAGTGATTTAATTATTGGTAGGAAAGATTATGAAAAGATCTCTGCTTTCTATGTGATCAGCTAAGGTATCAGAGATAATCTATCTCTGAGAAATGCACCGTAAGGATTTTATAGAGCTCTATCTGTTAGTGCAAGAATTAGGAGATGGCCAACTCAGCAGCTGAACAGGCTTAGAGCAACTTTCTGAAGTAGAAATCAAAACCTCATGCTGATTATAAGGACAAAGAATATGCACAGCATCACAAAAAGGCAATGCAGAGCTGCGACCAGAACTGGCCTCGAACTCTGTGAGTGCTTCGAAAGCACGGGCAGCTCCTTCCTCCCTGCGCGGCCGAGTCTCAGCTCTGCAAACAGGGATTGGCAAAACCCCCGACACCTGCAGCATCTCCGGCGTGCTCCTTTCCAGCGCCTCTTTCCTGCTGCTCCCGAACCCG